>LUGF01033571.1:73544-102855 GCA_001625245.1 Calycopis cecrops | reverse complement strand
GTTTGGTTGTCAAATGTGTATGTGAGACCGTGTACGTACAGGATTGGGTGTAGTTTTGCTGGCTTCATTACATTGTTAACAGCGCTCCGTCTATACTTTTTATTTAGTCTAAGGCATAAACTAGAACTGAACGAAGCGTAAACAATAGCAATATAATTATTGATGTGATCCATCTATCGACGCACCTTTGCTGTTCAAACGATTAAGGGGAGGATGATAACACTTGACGCGTTCACTGCTCACAGGCATGCGAGAACTTTGCATTTTAGAAGTGGAACTTCTATATATCCGGGTTTTTAGGACTTTTACTGTCACGAAAAAGCGTTACAGCGACGGGTAGGTACTGGTTGACGATAGGGAAACGAGCATTTTCAAAAGAGGAAAAAACAGAAACCCCTGATATGACCACCTTTTTGTTTTCTGTCTGTTTATCTATCTGTATGTCATTATGTGCGTCTATCAAAGCCTATTTCTTAAGAAAGCGTGGAAGAATTAATCTTCATGTCAAATATTGAAAAATCGCACTTCTTATAGCACAGAAATAGTCATACTTTCATTTTCAACACAATCATACTTTTTTTTTTTTTTTTTTTTTTTTNNNNTTTTTTTTTTTTTTTTTTTTGTTCAGCCTATGTTGTCCCACTGCTGGGCAAAGGCCTCCCCCAAACTTCGCCAACCATCCCGGTCTTTTGACTTCTTTTAAATAACTTTTTTTAAATAACAAAATAACCTGACTGCTTTAAACAAGAAGGCTTTAAGTACCTACATAAAAACAAATCGAAAAAGTTTAAGCAACACATACTAATTTCAATTCTACAATGTGTTTTCGCATTAAATTCTTACTATTTCTTACCAAGTAGGTAATAATATGTAATGTCTATGTAAACTTTTTGATCTAGAGGACATACCCAGCCAGTATTTCCTAAAAAAATCGAGTGTCATTTGTTTTTTTACAAATTCAAAAGCAAATGGATTTGTTCGAATTTTAGCGTTTTCTTTGCTTATTAAAATTTAGTATTCTGTATCAATTTATGATTTAAACAATAATTTGAAAACAGTTTTGAATAATTTTGATTTTAAGACATTTTTTACGTCATGGAGCGACGTCATTTGATCGCAGATGAAAAACAAAAAGCTGTTGGGATGCTGCAAGCGGGAAGAAGTCAATCTCAGGTAGGCAAATACGCTTCTATTGACACCAAAGTACCGAGGTACTTTGGTGTCAATAGAAGCGTATTTGCCGTATTCATCAGCGTTATACGGAAGCTCCTGCTGAGCAGCACCCAGGTCGAGGAAGGTGTACAACCACCCGGCAAGATCGATGAATACAAGTACATGAAGGCAAGACGCCAGCCGATGTTCACCGCCCGAAAGATAGGTTACAAAATTTTTTGATGTGTGTCTTATAAACTGAAAAGACAGAAATAAGGCTAGTAGCCGCTTCTACACTCCAGCCTCATTATTTATTTTTGCCAGAATTATAAATGCGTCCCGAACAAAAGACTCGTTCATAGGTCATCCCGAGATATTCATCTCACTAGACACCTCCTTCCCTATGAAATACTAAACGTCTCAGCGCTGACTAACGAGAAGAAATGCCATGTGGTCTCAGACTTACGATATCAAACAAAATCATCTACACAATAACTTTGTTTTTAACAAAATAACACTAAACCTACGTATAGGATTACGATACTTTTACACTAATCTCTTAACTATTTTTATGTGATTTCATCATTTATCATGTGATGATAGTTTTAATTATGATTACCTTATTTAATTATGATACTTGTTTTAAGGTACGTTTGGAAGGGTGTTGGCCTACGTAAAAGTACCTACAGCTAGAATAAGATTAGGATGTTTATGTAAATTAAAAATAACGTTTATGTAAAAAAAGACATTTTAAAATCAATAATTTTGACTAGCTATATGCACTGAATATCGAGAACGAGCTCTTAAATTAATTTTATAGCTAGCCTGTACCCATTCTTAGGTGGTATCCGAAAGGTAAAGGTGTTAAGATTAATTCGGCACTGGCCGAAGCGTATTTACGACCCATAGGTACCTTCTAGGTTCGCAATATACGCTGCCTAGCCAAATCCAGATCGTAAAGTAAAAAATGTAATATCAGAATATTCAAAACAAATCATATATGATAGCTATTCATGCACGACAGTAAAGAACCCCTCGGCTATAAAAAGTTGAACGTCTCACGAACGGGATCTGCACGCCACGGTTGCCAAGACATCGGACTAACAAATGGGGTGAAATCTTACAAGACGATCAATTCTTCGCCACCGAATTGCGTTAGATTTTTGTTCTTGTATTTATCTATATAAGCTGAGTCCCGCGGTTTCACGTCAAATTAATCCCTAGGGCATTATTCATTTTTAGGGATATAACTTAACTAGCTGTTACCCGCGGCTTCGCTAGCGTGGTAGGAAAAAAATATTTGTACATATTTCAAACAAATTGCTTTCCCATTAAAGTGAGACATTTTTTGCGATAAAAAGGGGCCGATGGCACTCTTCATTCCTTCAATTATCTCCATCCATACGTATAATAAAACAGTAAAATTTGTGTGTCTGTACATAAAATATATTTACGAAAAACTAATTGGGGGCGATGTTAAAATAGAATTAGACCACTTCATTGTTTTTTAATTTTTTTGTGTCTTTTTGTTCGTTTGTCCGGGCTAATTTTCGTAACTACTGGATAGATTCGAATAAAACTTTTTGTGGTGTATAGATACTAATCCTGGTCAACATCAAACATGCTTTTTACTGCTGTAAAATCATTTATTCCAACGGGAAATCGAAATTTCGTCACACTGCAAGCGAACAAAAACAAATCATTTTGATTATAATATTACTACGCTACGCGAACGAAGTCGCAGGCACCAGCTAGTACTAAATCACATCGATCCGATTTTATGTGAAAGAAAGACAAGAAAAAGAACACACTTTCGCATTTATAATATTGGTATGATTTTTTACGTTAGTCTGATTGTGATTTATATCGGTGCCAAATTTCAGCCATTACCGTTCGTAGTTTTTGCTTGATAGAAACACTAACCTTATCTATATATATAAAATCAATTGCTGTTCGTTAGACTCACTAAAACTCAAGAACGGCTAAACCGATTAGGCAAAATTTTTGTTTTAAATGAATTGTGGAAGTTCAGGGAAGGTTTAAAAGGTTCGTGTTTACGAAGAAATGCTAGAAATATAGTAAAAACAACAATTTCGTTTTCCGAAAGAAACGATTCCTATCTGTCAAACATTAGATGTAATGTTCGTACTATCGTTCAGGAATCAAATAAAATTAAAAATTTAAATAATAGTTTAAAATAAATAACTAAGGGCTGATTTTTCATTCCTTGGTTATATAGGTGGATAAATAACTACATATCAGTTAATAATATCTGTATGTTTATCGGTTAAATAAATATTTTAAATTTTTCAATCGTCTGTAAACTAAATAATAATTATCCTCTGCTATGTCCTGTTCTAACGGCTTGCCCACTGTTGTGCTGAAGCCAGGGGTCAGGATGAGAACCCGACCCCATTGCACGGTTCCGACTTTGTAATAGGGACTGTTCAGAGACAACCGGACAGTCCCCAAGAAGAAGTCTGGGCATTTCACCGAGGCCAGCCGGTCGCTGGAGGGAACCTGTTACCTGTTGATCCGAGATTCTCCAATTAGCATTAGCAGGAGCTTAGTCTGTATTGAACTCCCGACTAGGGGCTACCCAGGCTCCTAGGTATCATACGTTACGTTAAATGTATTCCCCCGCGTTAAAAAAAAAGGATCTTTATCCTTTTTTTTAACGTAGGGTAACAGGTAACGGGTTGACAATTCGGCCAAATTACACATTACCATGACAATATATTTTCCAGTGATGACAAGAAAACGTCTGTCAGGTCAGCTAGTACATTATAAAATTCTCGTGTCACAATGTTAGTTCCTATACTCCCCGGTACGGCTCGACCGAGAAACTTTGTGTGCATATCAAGTAGGTCTGAGAATCGGCCAATTTTCTTCTCGATATTTCCACGGGATCGAAAATTACGCCGGTGTAACCGCGGAGTATAGCTAGTATACATATACAAAGGTTCACATTATCCCTGTTTTTAATTATTAACACTGCTACAGCAACAAAACAACACGAATTTAAATTTTGTCGCCATCTCCAATATTATGGTAGCTTAGGTGGGAAATCGCTAAATCGGACACCAAAAGACCCCGGTTCAAATTCTGATTTTTTATTTTCCCTTTCTTCTTCAAGTTCTTTCGTTGGGGTTTTCTTCTGTTGGGAGCAACAACTTTTATTGGCAGCCATTAGTTATTGCCATTGAGTTATATGTACTACGTAGTAGTAACAACTCACTGGTTATTGCATCTAATTCATATAGGTATAAGTAAATTTTAAAAAAATATCTCGATAAAAATGCCGAGCAAAGCTTAGTCATCATAATTGTATAAATGCTAGATGCGCCCCGCGTAAATTGCGATCCCGTGGAAAATAGAAAATCATCCAATGGCAACCCATAGGAACATCTTTGCGGGATGATGTGCGATATTTTCCTATGTGTTAATTCAAGTTACTTTCTATGTGTGTACTAAATTTCAAGGAAATCGGTTTTGCAGTTTTTGCGTGAAGGAGTAACAAAGAAACAAAAAAACATACAAAGTTTCGCATTTATAATATTAGTGTGATTAGCTAATACTTAAATTAGAAGGCATTAAGGTTTACCAAGAAGTGCGAACAGTATTCCAAGTGTAGCGATGTTCACTTAACAATTCTCCCTCTTCTTACTTCTTAGTCAAGTCACTCAGGCGACAGAGTGTTCATGTTCGTTAATCAAGTTACAAGTTAGTTGAGTGACAAATTGTCATATTAGTTATCACGTTATTTCCTTGCAATTAAACAACGAAAATGAGACTACAAGGTGGAAATTCAGAGAAACGCTACGGTCCCTGCCTGGTGAGCCTGTAAAACAAAGCCCACAGGTAAAACAACTATCATCGCTTATGCTTCTCTATATTGAAGGACAAAGGGCCCCATGCGATGAGTTTGTTACGAGAACGGAACCATAGTTATCCCCTAGGTTTGTCCCAAGACGAAATTGAGCAGAAAGTATTTGTTTCGTCGCTATTTAACCCTTTACATTCGTACGTTTTCTAGAGGTTGAATTAGGAAATCATACTCATATTAATGGCGTACTTTAGTTTATTGGCCTTGTAACATTATTAAGTTGAAATGTAGGAATAAAAAGTAGCTGGGAAGGTTAGATTGTGATAACATCCGTTTTTCGAATATGAACCTTCTAATACAGATATAGAGTTCAAAGTAATAAATATTGGCAACAAAATAAATTTTTGACTAACAAGAACGGTATAAAAAGAGACTAGTGTTTAACTTCTATTGAACTGGCAAGAAATTCCAAGGATTGTTTTCAATCTCTGAAACTTATAGGGTAGCATCATGAGACATTTTGTGTTCAGTACCTCCGCTCATCAGTGTAAACAAGAGCATATTGTTTTCGTCGTTTATTATTTTAACTAGCTTCCGCCCGTTTCCGCGTGGAACTTCAAAAATGGAAGATGTTCTGAATTCTCCGGAAAGTTTTTGTGTATGATGGTATGCAGGTGGTCCTATTTCCCGGTCACGATCTTATGGTGGGATCTTGGTGAAACTAAAGGAACTCCTTAAATATTATAGGTATCTCACGGAATGAGTGCAGGCGCGGGCTCGCCGAGCTCATGTTAATTACTTGTAACGACGATATCTTAAAAAATATTCATCTGATTGATATAGTGTAAAGGGCAATTTTAATCTGCATTGAATATTGAATGCCTAAGTTAACTAACATATTTATTTGGATAAGGATCGATACTGAACCAAAGTAAATATTTAAAAAAAATGTAATGTTTTTAATTAAAAATTTGAACATAAAAGCGGTTATTGTTAGTAAACCGTAAGAGATAAAGATATGCTATTGCAAACTTTTTTGTAGAATGTTTATAGATTCTGAATTCTTTAGAACATTACTCAACTGTATCTTTGCTACTTACCTCTTCAACATTTAACGCCGCATTTCTGCTAATTTACATTAAAACATAGTAAATTAGGTATATACCTTAACCTTTCCAAAGAATCAACCTTTCTATTGTAGAAAACCGTATAAAAATCCGTTCGGTAGTTTTCCAGTTTATTGCATTCAGACAGACAAAAAAACGCGGCCAGGGTCTTCCTTTTGTAATATTTATAGACCAAGATAACTTTTCAAATATATAATCTGTCTCAGCAAAATACGTTGATATAAATAATTGTAGTATCCGGTTCAAAAAATTCAAATGAGTAAGCATCATTTAAAACGCGCGTTAGCATGTGAACGGCCTGAACAAAAAGTATGTAGTTGTAAACGCGCGTTACCCAAACGCGCGTTGAACGCTTGTCATCTGAACAGGGTCTAAGGGTTGTCAATATCTAATTGGTCGCTTGGAAGAAAAAATAAAAGAAAATCTGAGAGTTAGTTTTGTATATTTTCTTTTTGGCTCATAGTAAAAACTTCACAGTAGCTTTGAATAAAAATAACAGAAATGCAAATGGTCTCTTGATGAATAAGATAGTATGCCTTTTAGACTAATGGTCGTGGTGTACTATCGCCTGGTCAGCCATATCTAACCTAACCTAACTCTTTATCTGATAGTGTAATTTCTTTCTTGCAGTTTGTTTGTACGCGCCTTTATTCTGAGGCCTTCTTACAATAATCTAGTAACTAAACTATCATAAATGCTATATTAAATTTATGTTTGTGTATTTTAACTATTTATCACTGGAGGTCTTAATTAAAAACTGACAAGTTATTACGGTTAGAAATATAGCTAGCTAAAGCTTACATTCAATTAATAAGCACATCATATTTGCATGTGATATTGAAAATCTAATTGATTTGATTTAAGACAGCCATAACTAGTAACGTTATTTTACGCGAGTAAGATTTTTTATTCACTTAAACAAATAAATAAAAAAAACCGCATCATTCATGACAAACAAGCAACAACAACCACGAAACTTTTCTTTCTGCTAGTGATGTTTTAGTTATACGAAGAGCAATATAAATTAATAGCGAATCCGTGTTATCTGTCAGTTATCTTTTGGCTTTCAGGTTTATCGTGTCCATGGTGTCGGGATGATATAACGTTATGGAACAAATGTGTTTTGGAAAATTTCTGACATTGGCTCTACGGGACATGAGTGGATAATGTAGGATATTAAATGATAAAACCCCTTTACCTAATTAGTCAGTGAAGATAATATCTATGTAATTTGTTTATTTTTTTTATCTTTGCATCTAAAGCACATTTTGTGCTTTCTCTTCTAAGAAGAAGATCGTATATTTTGAAACCTCACTACTACTGGGACCGTCTTATCCAAAAAAATCATATCATTGTGATAAAAAATCTACACAAATGCAAAATTTTTAAAATAATTTTAAGCTCAAAAGAAGTTCTTAAAAGTATTTCAAGGATTGTAATTTTACGTTAGAAGGCTAAGAAACGATTTTGTGTCAGCCAATCCGTTGTTAGATGTTCAATGATGTTATTCAATTATTATAAAAAATAAAGTTTGATTGTGTGTTTGTTTGTTTGTTACTCCTTCACGTAAAAACTGCTTAACCGATTTTTATGAAATTTGACACACACATAGAAGGTAACTTGGATTAACAAATGAAAATTTTTATCCCGAAACGATGTTCCAATGGGATGTCATGGGATGATTTTCTATTTTCCACGGGATCGAAATTTAGGCGGGTGAAACAGCGGGGCGCAGATAGTATAAGTATATATTGAAGGACCTTCTCGTATGTGTAATAAAAAATGTAAAATAATTACTCTTCCATACAAACCAGGACGCGTTTTGTGTGGTTTGTGACTTGCCATAAGGAATGAGGCGCATGCGGATATCTTGTCGGTACTTTCCAAAAGGCCCTAATGCTCACTGCCCAAGTTGTATTAAAAAAAATTGATTGTTTACGATTGTAAACAATCAATTTTTTTTAATACAATTGTAACATGTCAATTGACATATTGCTTACAAAACCTTTAGGTCCAGATTTCTAGTGTTATCATGGGATCCTAGTGTTTTCTTCTTAGAGCCTCATACGTAATAACAATTATGACATATTCATTTTAATTTTTCCAACCATACATGTGCAGAAAAATAAAAAATAAAAAAAAGGCAATTGAATAGAAACAACGGCGAATTAAACTAATTTATACTACTAATAATCAAAGTAAATAAGTTAAAAAACCTCATTTAAGGCAGTTTTAAGGACTCACTAATGTTGTTAATTAAAGATTTGTTGCACTTCATACCTGCCTCATTGAATTAAGATAAATAATCCCAAATTAGTAAGCATATGAGTTGTCGGTATCTAAAGTTGGTCGCTTGGAAGAAATGTAGAAGAACCTGAGAGTTAGTTTTGTACATTTTATTTTTGGCTTGGGTTTTAATAAGGACCCGACTAAGTGATAAGGTTGCCCTTTGTTCCGAAATTTTGAAGGATCATAGGAATTCGGCGTCGCGAGTCCTGCTCACCCCATGACGACGCAAAAATACTTTTCCCTCCGAAAATAACAACCGATGGCTCAGTTGGTAACTTAGCGTGTTTAGTGCGCGTGTTGTTGTAATGGTTTTGCGTTCGAATCTTGCCCCGATCACAGACTTTGTGAATTACAGATGTATTTATTATAAAATACTAGCAGCGCCCCGCGGCTTAACCCGCTTAAGATTTGATCCTGTGCAAATATCGAGTTGAAAATAGACGATGGCCGATTCTCAGCCATATATGCACACAAAATTTCATGAGAATCGGTCGAGCCGTTTCAGAGGAGTATTGTTGAAACAAAATATTTATATAGAGATTGAATTTGTAAACATAAAATTATATTTCCTTTGTCTTTAATAAAAGTAGGGTATTTAGTACGGGACAAGACTAACATAGTTTGATTAGTCTACAAATCTTATAATAATTGATTTATTGTTTATAAACTCTAAATACACATAGCTTTGGATAAAATATTGAAACCAGTACTCAAACTCAATTACTCAGGAAACATTCTATATACAATGTTGCGTGTTCTTGCATTCCCACGCTCTACATCTTGATTATGTTTTTCAAATAATAAAGGCTACTTACTTGGAGCCTTGTACGGCAACACTACAGCTATAATATTTCATTCAAATATACAACCGTTATTAAGGTTATGAATAATCTCCTTTCTTTTGTTTAGAATAATAGTTTAATAGTTTAATAGTTTATTTTCTCACCACAATATATATAATAGTATAGGAATCTTTCCGCCATCCCTATTTTTAAAATAATGACTGATAAAAAAATCCCAAAATCACTAAATATTTAAAACTAACGCTATTTAGGCAAAGAGATATGTGCTTCTGCTTTGGTGCTTATCTCGCGAAGTAAGTGATAAAGAAACATACCGGATCAATGATCCCAGCCATCGGTACAGAGACTGTATCTTCCCCACCAGCCGCCACCAGCTTCTCCAGCACCTTGAGAGTCTGTTCCACGGCCGACCATTCCGCCTTCTGTGCCAGGCCCAGGACCTTCGCCGCCGCATCCCGCATATTAACTCCAGCGCTCGGAGGCTTGGGCGCCTCCTTGATCCCGATCCCATTCTCTTCTTTAGTCTCTTTCTTGTCCCCATTATTGGACGACGTTTCGTCCTTCTCTTCCGGCTTTGCAGCAGTCTGTTGTTTCTGTGCCTTATCTTCCTCCGAGGGCTGTGGGTTCTTCTTCGGCGGGCCCTTCCCCTTTTTGCCGCCCGCTTGAGACATTCTGGCATGCCAATTCAACACAACATATCACAGCACGGAATCGCGATCATGACTAGGTCAGCGATGTGAACGGTTGGGCGGGCGGAGCATGACTGCGGCAGTTGCGTAGCCCAGCCAACTTCTTGCATGATTTGAGTAAATAAAGTCGACGGCAACGCAACTCGAATTCACAAACAAACGTAAAAAGGCGATGTCTCAAAATGTCTCATGCACTGACCCAATTTTAATAAATCGTAGGGGTTAAATACTCGAATTGATTATTATAATTATTCATTAGTAGGGACTACGAAATAATTTTCTATCGTAAGGAATATAGTCTACGAAATCGATTTGTAAAGAATTTCGTAATGAGTTAAAATCATCTTTCAAGGAAGAAGATCTGAATATTTATTTACTTCCTTTCTTACTACTATACAACCTTATAAAAATTAAATAACGACTATGTTATTATATTTATTATTATTATAACTTTATCTAGTATTAATGGCGTTTTATTCTGCGTATGGCGTATACGTTAGGATTTGCACGTCTATGAATTATAATCTCACATCATTTTATTACGAAACGAAATCCTCAAAAACAAGTACCTAGTCTTAAGATAATATTACATTTATGTGCGATGCTTAATAAGCACAAAAGCTAATATGTCATATTATTTAGGGTAGAGCTTTTTAGTGCATTGTAATAGGTCCAAATTTCCAACATCATGAATCATACATAAATATAAGTTAATATGTTTCAGGCATAATAATATAGCGCGCGCAAATACCAAAAATGGTATTTATAATGTTGTTGCACGGAACAACTATATTCAAACACTTCCCTATTCCGATGGGACGACAGTCTGCCATCATTGGAAGTAAGTCAGGCACAGTAAACGCGCTCTCTAAGGGAGGGAACTGTAAACTGCCTACTTTCTGAATCTGAACTGGTATCTGAAATAATCCTCATATGCATCTGAATGTATCTAATACACTTTTTCGTCCGAATCGAAAGTAGAAACTACGATTAAAACTGCTACTGACATGATTACCACAACACCAGTGCTAAAAAGATTTATAAAAATAGAATAGCAAAAGATTTCGTGTGAATATAATTAAAAAAGAAATAATACTCTAAAGTAGACGATGACAGTTTAATCTGCGAAAGTCAACTGTATTTTCACCTCCTGCGAAAGTTAACACGGCTTAATTCAAGCATAATGATTGTACACAAGGGAATTGTAACAGTGAGCCTTGCCAACAGTAGATACTAAAAATTCATCTAAAAAGACCCCATAATTATATCTAGTGATATTCAAGAAAAAAAGCTTAATCTTCTCTGCAAGGTCGGCAAAGCATTTGTTAGAGCTCCGGTGTTGCGGATATCTATGGGCGTTGGTGGTCACTTATCAGGTGATCCAACACCTCGTTTGAATCCTGTGCTATAAAAAAACAACGTTAATGTACCTACTACGGAATTTACTTCCCAGTAGATACAAAATCTTTGAAACGACGTTATGAAGGTAGAAATGGGGTCTTGTAATAGCTCGATTGGTATCGGTCTTAAGAGGTCAAGTAAATTTGCATGTGTTCGTCACAGGCCTGACGGAAGGGTGGTCGCGTGCGCTCCACTCTCCACTTCCGGAGGGCGGGGGGGTCGGAGAGGGGGCGGCGCGGCCTCGATTCTGCTACCAAGATCAGATAGAGGGATACGCTTGACCATGCTCTGTTCGTTAGGGTCGATAGCCTTTGTTTCTTTTATTTTTATTGGCGAACTGCAAAAATAATACTTATTGCGCCCCGCGGTTTTACGCGCGTAAATATATAAATGATCCAATTTTTTGCGATCTGTCTTTGCGAAATTTTAACGACATGTGTTGAGTAGTTATACCGTGCACAAAAAAAAATAAACTTGATATTTGATATACCTACTAGCTGTGCTCCGTGGTTTCCTCGTAAAATCCCTCGGATCCCTTTGTTTGAAAACTCTCTGTGCCAATTTTAACGAAATGTGTTGAGTACTTATTGCTTGTAAAAATAAACTTAGATATTCAAAGTACTATCTGTGCCCTTGAATATTGGTGTCCTGCGTATAATGTATCCAGCACATCAATATTTTTTTGGAGTAAAAGTTATTTTTAAGGTATTTCGCGCCAAATTTTACCCACACTATGTGTGTGCAAGCTATTAATTAGTAAGATTATACCGAGAGCAGAAAATAATAAATATGTCACATCGATGAGCGCATGGAAGTATCGATACGTAGCCCAGGATGACTTGAGTGTTATGTGAGATCTCAACTTCAGTCTAGTGGATGGGTCCTGATTTTTTTTATAGCATAAAAGGCCAAACGAGCAATTGGAGCCATTCTCATAACTACCGACGCCCACAGACGTCCGCTTATAGGATATACAGAAGCTTTTCCCCCCCGTTCCTCTTCCTCCCTCCATAGGCCATCGGCTACTTACACACCGCACGAAATGTGCACAGCTGTCACTTCACGCCGGTCGCGTGTAAGCGAGAGGTACCTCCCTGGTTGTGCCGGCCTAATTCGGCTGCATGCATGCATGCTGTGCTTGCAACACCCAGGTTGCAGGTGTTAGTAAAGGAATATTAGCACAATAAATAAGAAAATCACTTGACCTTAAAGAAACTGATATTGACGACTATGTGATCCGAGGCTTACATTTACTTTACTGATTAGGCGGGTATACTATTTTTAGGATTTTTGAATCTCAAAGAGACAAAACTTTTGTCAAACACTGAGGTCTATTACTTCTGGACGCCTTGAACAAATCATAGTTCTAAGTTAACACAATAATAAGTTATAGCCAGTTATGCACAAATTTTGTATGAATATGCACTTTTTCGAAGACCTTAAAAACCGGGTACTTACGATGACCAGAATTGTGAAATTGGGCTAGAAGTAATACCTTACAGCCCACATAGGAATAAATCTGAAAACTAGTAAATAATACTTATACCACTGGAAAAATACCAACCAATCAACTTATAACTGTAATTTGTTTCCTACTAAATGTGTTCGAGCTACCGCAATTATAAGTTTGTCAACTTACATAACCAGCAAGAGTAAAGTGACAATTGTATGTATATCGTTTGGATTGTGCATTACATGCCTTCTTAGTAGCTACATAAAGGTATATAAGAATAGCACATTCCCATTTGCATATTGTGAAAAATAATAAATAGTTATAATAGTAGTTTATGCAACTGTCGTATAATGAAGGATATTAAAACTCTGACTGACTAAAACTGCTTTTATGAAACGAGCGAACGCGAGTTTCATAATAGTAACACGAATGTTTTAATACCCGTGTTATATGCAGTTGCATACACTACTTTATCTTCACTAATGCAATTAATCAATTAATAAAATATTCCGAAACATTAAATTCATGCCTACGTCACAGCGAGCGCCGCCATTAAAATCTAACCAATGAGAGCGCAGCTGCAGCGCGCGCAGGGCCAATCAGGAGCGAGCGCGCGCTGTTAAGGATTTTGACATAAGGCTCTCTCACCACTCTCTCTCTCTCTCTCGCTCTCACACAGTGTTATAATGAGATTTTACGATACCGATTTGGATATTATAACATCATGTCAAATTGCTTAAATTGAGTTTTTTGTTGTCTGAGCTATAACAGTAGTTATTATAAGTCAAGTATTGAAAACATAAGTTACAACATTAGTGTAGATAAAATATATTATATGAGCTTTGTGGAAAAGATTGTATTTAAGTCAAACCTAACTTTGTTATTCTAAATCTTCTTCGTCAGCACTATCTGCATTGCAGCTAAATTATGCCGGCACTACCGGGGAGGTACCTACCTCTCGCTCACTCACTCAAAAAAACATGATTTTGATAATCGTTCAATATTTTTTCTTTTTAAAATAGCGTTACACAAAAATCATTACAAACTTATATATTTTTTTATTATTTTCGCACCAAATGAGTGCAGACGCTGGGAAATGTACTTTTCTCAACTTCTATTCCTTTTCATACCACTTTCCGAAGTTTCCGTTCATACGGAACCCTCGGTCTGCGAGTTCCACTCGCACCTGGCCGGTTTTCTGTGTGATGTAGGCGGAAAACGAACTTTTCATTCATCGCAGAGGGACGAAAAATAATGTTTTCCGACCGGAGGAGGGCAAAAAATAAATTATTTACTAAACCAGTTAGTTCTACATAACATACATCGATACCATTTTCTAATAATTTTAGAATATTAACTGATGTATTTTCACATCAATCATAACTTGTGAGACATTTCCTAATTTCCTGCCGTCGCGCGTCGGTACGTAGGTAATGTTGTATTTGCCGACGACGCGCGACGTCAGGTTGTATCGTCAAGCAGTAAGCTTTTTCGCGTAGCGGGCAATTTATCCTTTCTACGTCGTGCCTAGAAATTTATATTGGACTTTACTCCCGATATTTGAGGCCTGCGATATAAAAAACCAGATTACAATCGTGTGAAACGTTGAACAGAGTCAGACAACGCTTATCTACGTTGCTTACGTCAATTTACGTCACTTTGGAATCTTATTCGTACTTAGCATATAGATATAATTTACTTCTGATATCTATGGTTCTTAGGGAACAAAACTAGTCACGTGTATTCGCACATACATTTTTAATGAATAATACTCATGTAATTAGTTAAATTTAAGTGAGTCTTACATTGACTCTTACATTTGAGTTTTACATTGACTCTTACATTGGGTGAGTCTTACATTTTTTGTGTTTCAATAACACTTTAATCTTTAAAAATTCGCGGGAGTAATGTGATTAGTTGACTCGAGTTTCATTAAAATAGAATAGTATAGTTTATTTATTGCGAATTGATAATGTTTAAAGATCTTAGTTTTTTATTATTTCATCTTATTAATCCTAATACAGCTTGAGCATGTTCGTGATGTTATAGTTAAAACTAATTTCAAGTAAAAGTGAACCGGCGTGAAGTGACAGCTGTGCTGTCGTGTTTCGTGCGGTGTGTAAGTAGCCGGTGGCCCATGGAGGTGGGAGGAGAAAGGGGGGGCCAGCGCATCTGTATAGTCTCTACGCAGATGTCTATGGGCGTCGGTAGTCATGAAAATGGCTACAACTGCTCGTTTGCCCCCTTATACCATAAAAAAAAAAATAAGTAAGTGAATTAGGCCAGCACGACCGAAAGTATCCCTCACTCACTTGATACTGTAGTGAAGTGGCAGCTAAGCTATCGTGTTTCGTGTGTGTATGTATGTTTTGCTATTCCCCTCATACTTACCTACTACAATATTTTTTATTAAATGTAGGTATTTTCGCACCGAAACAATCATGTTCATTATAAATTTAATAAACAATCGAGCACGTCTTGCCTCATGGTGTACCTACCACAAGTATAACAATAGTGTACCACAAAGCGCAGCGTTTTCTGCCCGTGCGCTGTCCATATTATTTTATAATATTTAAGAATATTTTATAACAATATTATTGATTTTATTAATATCCTAAATAGATTTTGATTATTTATAGTACCAATAAATCACTCCTCTTTTTTTTTTGTTTATGCAGGCGAATACACGAATGATATCTACCGGGTGCTCTTAGATCTATGTCGGACTCAACACATGGAAGTGCAATTCCAACCAAACCCCTGCCTTCAGCCGCTATAATTGGAGGGACCGTATCAACAGGCATGAGGATCCATCCAGCGTTGCTGGGTGACCTCGATAAAAATAACTTATCTTCCTTGGGAACTGTCCGGCTGCCTCTGAACTACAACGTCGGAACCGTACAATGGGGTCAGGCTCTCATCCTGACCACCAATTTAGATTGGACTCGCCAGATGTCTGCTGATTCAGAGTGACGGGTGGACAGTCTTCCAGCTAAGCTGCTCTTGCTCTATCTCCCCAAGCCTGTCCGATATGGGTAGCTCTGTCAGGCATAGCCTTGGGGGATCACAGAGGCACGCAAACCCCTCCACCACGACAAGGTGGCGGCTTCTTCGGGGGAGACTCAGACTTCAGAGTACTCCTGCATAATCAAAACAAAGATTAGCATCTAAAGGAAGTACTACCAGGACTGTTGCTGATATATAATCGAGCACAATTAATATGACGAATAGTAAAACAGGAAATAAGTTCGTAACTATTTCATCATTTTGTGATTATATAACAAATTGCAATAGATTACATTAAATTAGATAAAAATAATGTTGACAAACAAGATATAAATTGTTTGTGGAGAAACTAAGTTTTTAATCATAGAGCAAACCGACTAATTTTGTCGAGGTAAGTTGTGCTGTGAATGAAACATACATCGTGTGCTATAATTTAGTGGTCAAAATTAAATACATAATTCTGATAAGTGAAATTAAGCTTTTTAGCAGCAATAGACGAATGTACTAAGTTAGCGTCAGCATGCTGTACGCATGCTTTACCTAGCACAGCAAAGTGAATATGCCACGAAGTTCCATTTTCCTGTACTACTTTTTACGTAGATGGTTTTAGGTTTTTATTTCAATCTGTTCTATAATAGTCTTTGACTGTATTTTTCTTATATTCTTTTATTATTAAATGATGAGAATAACAGAATTGTATAGTTTTCTTAGGCGTACCTCGTTCTTGTACTGTGAATCTATGAAGACTGTCAAAATTCCTTTCTTTGCGGGAAGGATCAAGGTGAAAATCAAGTTAAATATTGGAGCCAAAAACCCCTGAAAACACAGAAGAAATATTTTAGTATATATGTTAATATAATATAATTTATTATATGTTACCTCAAATTTTACAACCATTTGGTAGTATTATTTATTATTTTATTCATTACCATTAGCTAGTTTTGCGTAAAAAAATATACACGTAGGAGGTAGGTGTAGGACTTTGAGTACGTATAGGTACTCAAAGTCTAACGCATGAAAAATATCGCATTTATAATATTAAGATTTGAATAAAGGTGCCGCACACGTATAAAAATGAATATCATAAAAATAAGTCTGTTTATCAATGGTTATATTATGACTATTGATAAAAGAGCAACACTCTGATAATTTATTTTAATTTGCAGAGCTGAATCTAGCAAACATAAGTTTTTTAAAATATTCCAAAAGTTTATCTTATATAATATTAACGACAATTTTTGTCCCAGCGAGTATGGGGCTATAGCTGCACATAATAAATTGATTGTGGTTTCCAAAGCTTTGGGTTGAAGACCTCAGGTCGCAAAGAAGCAGAAAAAAAAATTACGACATTTTTACCAGAAAGTAAAATCCAAGTTATTAATTGAATGAATAACTTGGATTTTATTTTTATAGCGTTTGTACGAACGACAAAGTTTGTTTTTGCTTTTTTCGAAAATGTATTATTTCTCAAAAACTAATAATGATATCTTACTCAAACCAATTTTTGTTGAAAGTTTTTATTAAGATCTACAGCGTATATATTTTTTAGATTTCTCACTCTCTTATTTTAAAAGTTAGACACCTTTCAACAATTGATTTTGACAAAAATAGTTTTAGTAACTTTAATATCCTTTTTGAAGAGGTATTCATAGACACCTCTCACATACAGGTTGGAGGAAAAAAATATTTTTCAGATACAGTTCTATGGATGGAGTGCCCCCCTTTATTTTTATCGAGTTAATAAAAATATCGAGAAACAACTGTCAACCAAAATACTATTATTGCTAAATCATTGAAGCTTCGCTAGGGACCTACTAGGGCAACTTTAAGTTCTGTACTCAAAACTTGCAAACATTTTATCGTCTACCTTTAAATATTTATGCAAATCGTTAAAGTTAACGATTGTACTTACTGAAATTTGAAATATGAACTTATATAAGAGTACGCTTCTTGCATGCCGCCGAATGGGGAGGCGCGACGGCGGGGTACCTCTAGCTTACACGATACCCCTGAAGTGACAGCTGTGCTGTCGCGTTTCGTGCGCTGTGTATGTAGCCGGTGGACCATGGAGGAGGGTAGAAATAGGATGGCGACGCATCTGTATCTCTAACCTCTATGCGGGTGTTTATACGCGACGGTGTTCATGAAAATAGCTCCGACTGTTCGTTTGCCCTCTTAGGTATACTGTAAAGTGTAAATTAAAATATAGTAAGTACGTACAGTAACGACACTTACAAACTTACAAGACTTTTCTGAAGTAAATCTGTTAGGCGTCTAGCAATTGTTTAAAGTTTACATCTTTTAACTACACACTGTAACTTAACAAATGACGTTGTTTTTAAAGATTGCAGCACATCATGTCTGAGCGCATATTTATGGGCGTTGATGTTAACTGATTGCTCCCACTCCTCGTTGGCCCATGATTATTAAAATATTATTAACAAGAGAAAACATTAAAAACAGTAACAAGAGAATAACGAACATTACCAAAATATATATAGCCTCTAATCGACACACTTTCTTCTATAGTATAGCCATAAATGATTACCGCCCATAGACATCCGTATAAACGCTCAGCGAAATCGTAGCCCCAGTTCCTCTTGCACACCATGGACCACCGGAAACACACACCACACATTGACACCGGTACCATGTGAGCGAGAGGTACCTCCTCAGTTGTTCCAGGCCAACGGCTGTAATGCAGCATTGAATTACTTGTGCTTAAGTACTTCAGTTTGCGTAACTGCATCCTTCTCTACTCGGGCTTAAACACACTCAGTAGGAAGAGCCCACCATCGTAATTGTACTAGTAAATATACTTATTTTGCCTCATTGATGTCGTGTAGATAATTATATGCGCGACAATTGTTTGGCATTGATACCATTGATCTCAATATCATACTATATGGATAGCTGATACGTATGGAAGAATTTTGAAATTAAAAAACACAGACTGTAGAGACTGCCGATAGAAGCGTAAATTTAAAACGGTCAAATGCTTTTAGCGCTGCCTATCTGCCAAGTGTGAGTGTAGTTCCACTTTACAGTGCTATGTACAGCGAGTCGCCTGAGTCCTGACACACACTCATAATATTTTAAAGCTAAAAAGTTTACACTTCAATATGCAATAGAACTAGGATATTAATGTCTAAAAGTTACCGCGCATACATCAAGCTTTGAGCATTGATTTATCTGTAAACTATGAACAGTCAGTATGTGAACGGTCATTCGCGTCAGGCTATAAGGCTATATCTAATTCTATCAGTTATAACGAACGTTGATGTTTATTAAAATGGAGTAAATGTTAAAATGCCATTTACATTACCACAGAATCAGCAGTCCATAAGTGTTGAGGTGAGTGTTAAACATTATCACAGCTGACATTGGGCCGCGTTATCAGTCGCTGACAGCAGCCCGCGCCGCCGCGCGTTTACAAACACAATGTTTAAAGAAGTGAAAATGTTCAAAAGTTTTGTGAAATATAATTTGAGGTAGGTTCATTTGTACGTGGCACTACTTTTTCGTCTCTTTTTCATTATTTCTAATCATATTTAGATATATTTATATATCGATTTAGTGTAGATTTATAATAAAAGGGCCGAAGTGCCCATTTCGCTGGAAGTAAAAATGAAAATTATCAATCATGATAAAATATAGCCTATATTAGTTCCTGACATGGTAGCTTGAATTAGTGAAAAAGGTTAAAATCGGTCCAGTAGTTTTGAAGCATATTCGATATATACCGACAACGTAACAAACATCGTAACAAAAAAATATATTTATATACTTAATAGGTAATCAATTTTATAACATATTTATTACTATTAGTTAATACAATTTGTTATATTTTATATGACAAGATAATAATTACTATATGATCTAAGAATAATAAGGATGATTTATGTTTAAATCATGCACGATGAATATTTTATTTAATTTAAATACATATTTATATAAAAAAGTATTTATTCATCTATACTTAAAATAAATGCAAAGATTAGACATAAATGTTATTTAGGTAAAAACATTACTAAACATCGTTAGAAAACTGCTTGCACTGCACAAAACACAATGATAAAAATAATCTATATCCGTAATATAACATTATCAGTTCGTCTACAACTGTACAGGTGAATTGAGAAAGGAGATATTTGGAAAAAAATTGTATTGTGTAATATTATTTTCCCAAATATATCCAATAAAATGTTTTTTTTCTATAATATATTGTTATTTCTACATTAGTCACGAGTTCCTTGTAGGCAATACGTATAAAAATCTTTACATCTTTCATATTGTTAGTCTAGAAGAAGTTCTTAATCTCTAGAATTCTAATCTCAAAGAGTTACGTATATTTTATCTCCTCAGAACCGAATATAGATATACCTAGATTAGCCATAAGATCTGTTACAAGGAAAAAATTTTTTTTTTAAATATTAACAAATAACATTTATTACTTTTGCAGTGTGTAGTTTAATACACAGATATAAAACAATTAAAAATATGAAAAGCTTATTCGAAGTGGTCTCTATTGGCTGCAATACAGTCCTTTAAATATCTTGGGCATATTGTAACCATAGATTTATCACGTAGTGAGAACAATTCTAAATCTATGATTGTAACGGAGCGCCTTGACGATGACAGAGACATTGAACGTGAGCGTAGGGCGTTGTCGGTTCGCGGCAATATGTTGGCACGCAGGTTTGCACGCTGTACGGTACAGGTGAAGCTAGCTTTATTTAGGGCTTACTGTCAATCATTTTATACGTGCAGCATGTGGACTGACTATACGCGGCGTGCCTATAGCGCCTTACGTGTCCAGTACAACAATGTGCTGAGGGCGGTGTTGGGTAAGCCGAAACACTGTAGTGCGTCTGCAATGTTTGCGGATGCTCGAGTAGATGATTTCTACTCGATCATTCGTAAGCATGCAGCGTCTATGATAAGCAGAATTCTGGGCAGCACCAACGTCCTCCTTAGCACATTGGCTGTAAAATTTGACAGCCCCCTCTGGGCTATCTGGAATGATGTGCACACCAGGACTAACTAGGCACACAAAGCCTACTTAAGTAAAAAAATGTATTCGTTGTCTTTTCATAATTTTTGTATTGTAGTTTTTATATGGATGTATATTGTCTGAAATAAAGATTATTATTATTATTATTATTATTAAACGTTGAGGCCAGTGGTATGCATTGTTTGAGGGACTCCAAATTATCATGGCGTTTAGAGCAAGCTGTACTCTCTAAAACTGATCATAAAATATCATAATCTAGCGGATTAAGATCGGCACTAAACGACGGCCAGTCTTCAGCTGTGAGGAAGTCTGAGACATTCGTTTTCAACCAAGACTGCGTGACCGACCGACCGAGCTTTACGACCCGGTGCCGAGTCTCGATGGAAGGACCATACTTGGTTATTCAACATGATGTTATTACGGAGCTTTACTACCTTCTCAAGAATGGTATCTTGATACACTTGTGCGAATGTTTTGATACCTTTTTCACAAAAATATGGCGCCGTCACTCCTTCATGGCTAGCACCCCACCGAACCATCACTGAAGACGGATAATGCCCACCTTGCACTCTGTCGACTAATAGGGAAGCTTCCTTACAGCTTTGAGCATAAATACGGTCATTTTGTTTGTTAAAATGTTGCTCAATTGTAAAAAAAAAATCCCTTCCTTTGCGTACCGCTTCCGTAGTTTTGATATTACCACCCTTTAATTTTTAATTTATCAGTTGAGAAATGACCAGTGCGTCTCTTGTAAGCTGCAAGTCCTAAGTCATCTCTCAAAATACGCGACAGGGTTCTTGGTGCTTGGTGGTCTTTATTTCCCGAGATAAAATCTTTTGCTTTCGGACAGGATTTCTTCGAATTCTTCCCCTTACTGCTTTGACTACCTTTTTCGTACGAACACTACGTGGACAGCGCGATCTTTCTCTGTCACGGACGAAGTCTCATTGTACCTCTTAATAGCCCAGTACACAAACATTTGACTAATACCAAGTGTATGGAGAGTTTTAAAAATTGCATTTGGCTCCATACCTACTTTGTGTAATGCAATAACAGTGATTCTATTCTCTTTATCTCCTCATTTTAATATCACAAAATATTATACAATGTATTGGAGCTAAAATGAGAAAACACAATGAACAGTCGTATACAAATGATATATTCCAAATTCAAAAGTGATATTTTTTTATTTTTATTGTAACAGTATTTATGGCCAGACGATTATTCCCGCGGAATAGTATAGAAACACCCATAGACATTTTTTTTTATGATATAGGAGGGCAAACGAGCAGCCGAAGCCATTTTCATGACTACCGACGCCCACAAACATCCGCATAGAGGCTATACAGATGCGCTGCCCTCCTTTCTCCTCCCACCTCCATAGGCCACACGTTATTTCTAGTAGACATCGGCTAGAAATAACGTCTGGCGTTGAAGAACATGGTATGCAGTTGTCTTATAGTTTTAAATATACATAACATAGTATCCCGTAGTTTTTTACACTAGCCGGGACCAACAGCGTGACACGACTAGCATACATTCTTATCACGTGAACTTAATACGTTTGAAACTTGACATACTGAGCAGGGGCGAGAACGTATTTATAAATACAAATGTATGCATCAGGTACGAATAAATTTGCCGTGGTACTTACGCACAAACACACATTCAAACTGCTTTACCCAGATTACAATTCATTAGGTATTTCCCCAGTTTGATTTTTACCAAATGAGCAATGATACATTTCCTACACTTTAGTTTTATAACAAGAATCAGACATCAAATCATCAGCCGATTGCAATCCACTGTTGAAGATAGGCCTCTCCCGAAGTTATATAAGTGCGTATGCCGCCTTCCTCCTCCTATTTCCAAGGGCCACCGCTTACTTACACATTGCGCGAAACACGACAGCATAGCAGTCATTTACGCCATCTCGTGTAAGCGAGAGGTACCTCGGTCATGCCGGCCCAATTCAGCTGCATGCAGGCATGTAGCGTAGCGTACCTACTACAGCATTGTACTTGTGTTCCTAAGTGTTACCAAGTAACCTTACAACTTGGTAACACTTAGTTCTCTGTTCTGTCATAATTTCAATCTATTACATATAAACTTTTTAGCGATCTCTACTCTGACTTACTAATAAATAGAGTATGAAAAAAAATATTGATCCGTGTGCTTGTAGTTCATAACTTTACAGATATAATAAATGCGAAAAATATATAACATATATAAAAACTGTTTTTATTTAAAACTTCGTTTCGAAAACGACCTAAAAATCACCGTGTTACGTACACTTTGAAGTGAAACTACGGAGAGGATTTCGATAATATATTTGTCACAGATTCAAAGAGATTGTAATCGGAATAACATAAAAATTACTTGTTACCCTTATAAAATCAACGATTGTCTTTTTAATTATTTATAGTAACTTATATATAGCGTTTTTATAGCGTAATTGTAATAGAAATAAAATATAGTAATTTGAGTTTTGTAAATCAATGTATACGCAGAATGTGTGTCAACCACAGGATAGAAATACTTAATATAAACAATGGTTAAAAAGTATTTCATAAATTAAAGCGTAAGCATACTGCCTATATAGGCATTATACACAGCGTGGGAAATTGTACATTGGTACAATGCAAGGAAGTCATATTATTTTTTCACTAGGTACTGCTACTTATGTTTATTAATCAGTGCTGCTACTACTACGGTACTGTGAAAAATATGATAAATAATAAAGGGTAATACTCGATAAATGAGAGAATTCTTTCGGCAATATTTAGAGGCGCTTACGTCTCTCTATTTAATACTATATTTTTGGTATACTTCCTTATGTCCAGGTAAAGGACAAGAATTGTACCCAGTGTCACTTGCGTTATCGAGATAAAGGTAACGATACCTCACATATTAAAATCCCTTCCGTACCTTGCTACGTCAAGCTGTTCAGCAGCCTTAGTCGCTTGCTTTTTATTATAGTTAAAGGGGGTAAATGAGCAGACGGGTCCATCGTCATGACTACCGACGCCCATAGATATCTGCATAGAAATGATACAGATATACCCTCCATCCTCCCAACTCCATGGGCTTGTCTGAACATAGAATTTTACTCAATTTTACACATAAACACATTCTATTATCGTATCATCGTATTCAAGAGAACTACCGCCTTGGATATAAGTACTACGTTAGATAAACGTAGCATCTACTTATGTAATAAGTATAACCAAGATATAATTATCTTGCATTAGTGATACTGTCATTTAATATATTTTGTTGATTCATGTCATTTAATTTTATGATTACAAACAATGCTTTAATACTTTAAATATATATTTTTTATACCAGTGATCTTGAGCTATAATTGGAAGGTATCCTGAATGTCTGCTGTCTCATTTTGTTTGGTTTTTATCGTGTAGGACACAAAGCACCGTAAGTGTAAAGTGTGAGGATTGACCTTAATTACCAAACTCGCCAGAAATGAAATATGTAATAGAGGCAAGGTTCATGACAAATATAATTTATGAGCGTCGTAATCATCATCAGGTGGAGGATGTCCACTGCAAGACATAGACCTCCCCCATACAGCGGCAAAGGTCACGGACCACGGTAACGGGTCACTATGGGCCAGCCATTTATTAGCACTACCCTTCTTGAATGCGTAGAAGCGTTTTCTAGATGCGGAAAAGGTGATGCACCTTTTGGTAAGCGACACGCATTAGTTGTTTCGTAATTAGCAATGTCACATCCATGCATACCATCGCTGTGATCTACGGTGGTCACTTCGAACGTTCTTTATAGGTACGTTGTAAAACCCTGTGCGGTCATGCGTTTAATGCAGCGTCCTGTCAACAATATTTAACGTCATTTGCACAAAACTTTTAAAGTA
Organism: Calycopis cecrops; assembly: GCA_001625245.1. NCBI lineage: Eukaryota > Metazoa > Arthropoda > Insecta > Lepidoptera > Lycaenidae > Calycopis > Calycopis cecrops. The sequence goes on along the minus strand of LUGF01033571.1, from coordinate 78,206 downwards.
TGTCTCGTAAAAATTGACTAGTAACATGCAGAATTTTACAGTTGAAGAGCTGTTGTTAAAAAAAATATAATAAATAATATAAAATTAATTAAAATTATTTAAGTATTGTTTAATGTAAAATATAAACAAATGTGTTAAATTTAAATAATGTAATTAATAAGATTATTTTAATTTAAATAATCTTATTAAATAGATTATTTAAAATTAAATATGATTGTGTTCTCTAATTGCGATATTTTATTACCGTCGACGCAACTCATATATTATAATTTAAAAAACAAACCTTCTGTACCTAAACGAATTAATTTTACGGTTTTCGGTGTTAAATTTCCTTTTTTAAATTTCTATCATACATAATATGCAAGCATGCACATATGCACATATGCAAGCAAGAAGATATTAAGCACGTAAGAAGCTGAAGTGACGACAGAAAAACATATTTTTCGACACTTCTTCGCAATGTATGTAGTATCTATACATATAATAAAATCGTAAGAAAGTCAAAACTCTACATTGAATATTTTTTTTAAAAGAATACCTGGGGAGTGATCTGCAATCTATTTCGAGGCCAACAATATAGTTCTTTGAGTTTTTGTCTGTTTCTCTGTTTGTCTGTAGGTGTGCCTGGGCTAAACTCAAAAAGTACTGCATGGATTTACTTCAAATTTTGCATGAATATTACTAACAGGTCTGGTCAACATATAGGCTACATATTGACTCGAGATGAGAGATCTCTCTCATTATAATTAGTTAGTAATTAATAAGTTTCGATCTCGTGGAAATCTTTCCACGGGATCGAAACTTATGCGAATGAAACCGCGAGGCGCAGCTCGTATTAGTATAAAGTAAGAGAATTTATTAAGAATGGCATGAAAATTAAATTCTAATCCCAAGTTTGTTTATTGTAATGTCACGTAATCAAATGATATGATAAAGTTCAAATCTATCAGAAAAGGTTTGTTTTCGTTTCAGTTTATTTATTTTTACTTTAGTCTCTCCTGTTCCCTGAATTTTCATAATTCTACCTCAACAAGAAGTACTACAGTGTACAATCTACACCGTATTGCTGCATATGATTTTTGACGAGACTGTCAGTTATTCTCATGCGGGTTTTAATCGAGAGACGAACTTCTTAGCATTCCATGGATTCACCGTGCGGGTGCCGGGTCCATCGTGTGGCAGAGGAAGTAACCCCGAGTAGCCCCGGGACTTGTGATTCCGGGTGTAGGTTTAAGAGGCCTCTTTGTGATGATCATCAACACTCACCTTTACTACTCAGGCTTACTCCCCCTACCTAGCCATATTTCATAGGAGCCTGCTAATGCAGCTTTAGATACCCGTTCTAAAGTAGAACTTACTGCAGTTCTCGACAGGCCAAGGTCTTTTAGTAGGTTGTAGAGAGATTTTGCTGGTATACCTCTCGCTTCCACTTCTACCGCGTATAAATTAACCGTATAGTCATTTTTGGTTAGTACATTTATTAAATCGTCGTATTTATTTGATTTTATTGTGTGGTCTTTAGGTATGTTTGTTTCCCACGGTACCGTTAATTCTATAAGGATGATATGTTTATTTTTTCGGGTAAAAAGGAATATATCTGGTCTAGATGACGAAACACCAACATCCTCTGGAATTTTATAGTGCTTTTCATACGTGTCCATCAAGATGATCCAATCAGGTGCAGGACCTAGGATTGAGAAGGGCTTATTACTCTTTGAATGTACAGATGAGCCTGCTTTTACAAAGCGAATTTCTCTTCTATTTATAGTCAATCCTTTTTGGGCTCTTGCTACCGAGAGACTAACAGCTTCACGTATGATTTGTAGTACTCTATCATGGCGACGTGAGTAATGACCCCTATCTAGAAGCACCTTACACCCCACCAATAAATGCCTGGCAGTACCTATTGCTTCACCACAAGTATAGCAAGATTCTTCAGAAGCTTTTCCCCATCTTACTAAGTTACTCTGATCTGGGAGGGTCATCTGGAAGGCATTTAGGTAGAATTTCAGTAAGGCGGGTGACCAGTCATGTAATAAGGTACGCCACTTCAGAGCTAATGGGATACAAAACTCGCCAATGGTTAACAACTCACTCTGCATTTCCAGGTTCATTGCGTGCACTTTGTAATTGTCATTTTCGTCTTGTTGTAGAAAAGATTTTATAATATCTCGATCTTCCCTTGTCTTTCTCGAACCCAACCCGACTCTGTTAATTATACCAACAACAGTTCCGATTATAATTATAAAACTATTTATTGTTTTAGTTTTGTTAAATAATATACTTTTTTATATTATTTTCACTTTTTATTAACTAAAATTACATTTATTACGACCATCAAGAAGTGACAATACATTCCATCAACTATATTTATTGTTTTGTATACATTTCTAGCAGTACTTGGTAGCTAACCAAGTAGCGTGTTATAGCGGAATTGGCACGACCGGGGAGGTACCTCTCGCTTACACGATAACGCCGTAAACTCTCAGCTATACTGTCGCATTTGTTGCAATTTGTGAGAACCCGGTGACCCACAAACATAATTTAGAAAAACAAATATATTTATTATATGTTTATGTTGTTCCTGATTGATTATCTCGACACTTGTCTACTGTCTAGATAGTATCACGTTCGATATAATGACAGGCAAAACTATATTATGTAATAAAGAATGTAAATAAACTGTTTTATCTTCATATATGTACATGTAGATATAAAATTCTACTTATCATTTCGCTTATCGCAAAATTTTATCAAAAGCATAATTCTTTTTCTTTTATTTCGTACTGAACTTGTTAATAGTAACATAGTTCATAGGAAGAGTAGACAATCGACTTCCAAAACAGACTGATTTTATCATTGTTAGAGCCTTTCTGCCTTCACAGTTGTGTAAGGCAGTATTTCAATGGACGCCAAGATTCGATCCGTACGTCATCCACAACAGTTTAAGGCCTGACTAATTCTAGCTTTAAGTCTTATTTGGTAAGATGTAGTGCCATATATAGTGGTGTTCCTGGGGGGTTTTACCTCGGACTAGAGTTACAGTGAATGAATTAATATGATCGATGTGGGATATTGTTTTTTAAACTATAAATTGCAATGTTTACCCATTATTTTTTTGCATTGCATGCATTTCATTTTTATTTTTTTTTTGTTTTTTTTAACAAATTATTATAAAAAAATATAATGTTTGACCATATATTTTCACTTAAAACAGTATATTGTATTTATTTATATGTTAAATCTTACCCGAGTAGACATATATAGGAACATTTTTCAAAGATACCTGTGTATGAAAATAGCAGTAGGGATCTCGAACAGGCAGAAAAACGTGGAGGAGAGAGCGGAGTGGCAGCTGCTATATACAATGGAATTTCTCGGCTAGTTTAATAATTATAAGTAAATGAAATGTACTCTATTGTGTACATTTAAAAAATAAGGTAATTACGACTAACGAAAAGCAAAAAAAAAATTAGTACAGAATCTGTTTATTTAAATATTTTATACTAGCTGCGCCCCGCGGCTTCGCCCGCGTATATTTCGATATCGTGGAAAATCATTCCATGGCATCCCTCAGGAACATTTTTTCGGGATAAAAGCTATCCTATGTTACTTCTAATACCTCCAAGAACATGTGTACAAAATTTCATGATGATCGGTTGAGCAGTTTTCGCGTGAAAGGGTAACAAACAAACTTACATTCGCATTTATAATATTAGTACTAGGTTTCGTCTGGCTGCGCAAGCTGCTAAAGCAGCTTGCGTCCGTGGTTCTGTTGATTGTTTTTTAAGAAATAAAGTATGTATTCTTATCGATAAGTGATGACTGATGACCCACTGTTGCTATAATAACATAGATCGGACAATGTTAAATATATGTAAAAAAAATGTTATACATCCAAATTTATTATATTTTAATACCTCATAGTCTTATCTAAATAAGCATTTTATGCCAAAACGGATTTTTTAATCCAGTGCTGCTCGCTCGCTTCGCTCGCTTGTATAGCTGAACATAGCCTAATATAACCTAACCAAAGCATGGCCCTAAAAATATCACTTAAGGAACACGCCATTATTTTAAGGTTTCGTAAACAAAATCGAAATTTTAAGACAGAAAATATGCATATTCACTGACAACTAATTATTTAGATGGATGGATATTATTCTTAATCACCGATCAATGGGCATTTTGTAGCTCTATTGACGTTCATGCATAGGAGAATTTGGTGATCAGATTTATGATTAATACGATTAATAATAATTATCGTATCGATGGTATGATTAAATCTACGGGAAATACTTAGAATCCAGCCGAAGGCTTTGAGAGGCGGGAGGGGGAGAGGGAGGAGAGAATATGTGGTTCCATTTAATGCCTCTTGCTTTTATAAACCTTGTATAAATGAGTCAAAGAAAAAAACAGTTGTAAAATAGTACAGATAGTCACTTTTGTTCAAGATTTAACAGGAACACAATTGTCACCAGTATGGCGTGAGCGGGGATCATTTCCACGGTCGTGATGGCACGATTCGGCTGCAATGCAGCGTGTCGCTATTACTTATTGATTGAGTTTATGAATACGCATGCACAGAAATATAAAATAAATATTTAAATTATTACTGAGTTGTTTATTTAAACAAACGAAACGTCATCTAATGACAAAAAG
>LUGF01033571.1:49466-59739 GCA_001625245.1 Calycopis cecrops | reverse complement strand
GGCCGCATTACGTATACACAGCAATACTAACGTACAACACAAATATACACTGTACCACTAAGTTCTCTCCTTATGAGCTCTTATTTATAATAAACAATAAGCAACTAATCCAATTAAATTTTTTTTATTTAGCAATAATGCGCCAAATGAGTGCATTCCTTACAAAAAGGATAATGTTATTAAATATTGTTTACTGTTGGATTTTATAATAATTTAGTGAAGAAATGGAGGAGTGTTAAAGATATTTTTTTCAGATACTTAAAAAAAGAATAAAAGAAATATCAAAATCGGGCTCGGGAGCTACGAATGAGAAAAAATATCATTTATATAACCAACTTCTTTTTGAGAAAAGTGGAACAAAATAACTCCGACTCTAGCTTAGACTCACCTAGAGATATCAACACTGAATCTTCATCTACAAATGAAAATACTACATCTCCGTGTTATGTTCCATTCGCGCGCAAGAGAGCAATGCAAATAGATGAGAATATGAACCGGAAAATCGCCACATGTCTTTTTTCAAAATATGATGAAAATTTAATAGGAAGTTTATTGTCACAATCTGAGTCGGTGACATTAATAGAAAAAAAGAAAAACAAACGTAGGGCAAGATTTACTAATTACACACGAAATAATCAAATAAAAAAATCCCAAAAAAAATATAGACAGACTCTACCTGAATCCTAACGCAAAGCTGTGTCTGAATATAGGTAAAAAAAACCTGATGTACACAGGCAAGCTGTTGCATTATATCAGGCTAGGAATCCCGATGTGCATAAAATCATTCAGTTACGGTATAGAGGAAATACAATTCAGCGTGTATGGAGAAGCAAGTTAGAGCAGAGACGCTCTCTGGATGACGGTGGATTTCCTGTCAATATCAAAGGTGTTTCAATAGATAATCGTTGGGTGGTTCCTAATAATCCAGTGCTATTAAGAAATTGTAACGCTCACGTGAACGTAGAATATTGTCATTCAGTGAAGTCAATCAAATATGTTTGCAAATATGTTAATAAAGGGTCAGATCAGGCTACGTTTACTTTAGAGAACGGGAAGGCTGGGATGAATGAAGTTACAACTTACTCAAGTGGTCGATATATGTATAAGTTCAGCTGAAGCAGTTTGGCGAATCCTTGAATTTCCAATACATGAGCGTTTTCCTCCTGTAGTGCACCTTGCTGTCCATTTAGAAAATGGACAGAGAATTTATTTTAATGACCAAAACTTCTGCGACAAATTGAGTAGTTCTCCTACAATTACACTCCTCTCCTTTTTTGATCTGTGTAAAGTGGATGACTTTGAAAAAACATTGCTGTATTCGGAAGTGCCTGCGTATTACGTTTGGAACAAGCGATCGTTTCAGAAAAGAAAGAGAGGAGTGAATGTTGAAGGTTGGTCCTTGACCTTCAAAGAGGAACACGTTATAGGAAGGGTTTATACTGTTCATCTAAACAATACAGAATGCTACCACCTTCGAATGCTTCTACATGAGATCAGAGGCTCAATTTCATTTGAAGCGTTGAAAACTGTAGATGGTCACTTACATCCCACTTTCCAGTCCGCGTGCAGGGCTCTAGGTTTACTTGAAGATGATCGACATTCGGATTCAGCTTTTGAAGAGGCAGCACTTTGTCAAACACCGCGTATGATTCGAGAGCTTTTGCTATAATTTTATTATTCTTCCAGGTTTCCGACCCCTTATATGTTTGGGAAAAATACAAAGAATACCTTTCTGAGGACTTTAAAGAATAGCTGGAAAGGCAAGGTGACATGAATGTAGAGCACTCATCGGACCTAATATTTAACAAATGCCTGTCGGCATTAGAGGATGCCGTATTATTATTAGTATTAGCCGTCCACTTAAAGAGTATGGATTACATCAGCTAATAACATCAATACAATTTGGAAATAGAGAGTGCGTGAAGGAAACCAGTTACGATAAAGTGGCCTTAGAAGACGTAGTAAGAAAAAATGAAGCATCCTTGAATGACGAGCAACAGGAAGTTTACAATAAAATTATCACAAGTGTAAATGCAAATGATGGTCGAATATTCTTCTTAGACGCTCCCGGTGGAACTGATAAAACCTTCCTTATTAATTTACTTTTGGCGAAAGGAAGAAGTACTCACGGCATTGCACTGGCTGTGGCGTCGTCCGGTATAGCTGCGACATTACTCGAAGGTGGTCGAAATGCTCATGCTACTTTTAAGTTGCCACTCAATTTAATCACTGCCGAGACTCCCATTTGCAACATCTCCAAACAAAGTAATTTTGGTGAAGTTTTAAAGAGTACAAAAATAATCGTGTGGGATAAAATAACAATGGCTCATAAAGGTGGTATTGAAGCATTAAACAGATCACTAAGGGATATGAGGGGTAATACAAAATTAATGGGTGGCGTAACAGTTTTTCTGGCCGGAGATTTTCGGCAGACTCTACCAGTGGTGCCAAAAGGAACCAGAGCTGACAGGGTGAGCTGAGCAGGTTAATATTCTTAAGCTCTCTAAAAATATGAGAGCACATTTGGGCGGGATTGAGTCTGCTGGTAGATTTTCAGATCTCCTTCTTAAAATCGGTAATTGTGATTTTCCACCAGTAATGCAGGCTCGGCATCGCCTCATTAAAGATCTTTTGATACGGGGTACATATCCTGATTGCTCAATTTCATGAGCGGCTACTTGTACACATGTACGCAATTCTTCAACAGTGGACACTGTTTTTTACGTAAACTTTTTCTTTAATGCATCCCCAATAAAAAAAGTCCAGTGGGTTTAAGTCAGGCGATCGTGGTGGCCATAAAATGAGGGTTTTTGATATTTTTTTCTGCTATCAGATCGCGTTTCATTGGTGTCAGGTCTAAACAGCTGTCAAATAGCAAGGATTCGTACTGAACTTTTAACGTTCTGCGAAATTTTACAGTGTTAATATAATATAATAATCAAAATAAGGACAAATTATGGATTACGGCCAGAAAAAGTTTTATGAAATTGAGCTCAAAAATAGAGGCGCAAAAGTTACTGGCACTAAGGAAAAGCTCATTGAAAGGAAACATAATCTAATGTTTAATACTAAATTGTAGTCATGTGTGTTTTAGTGAGTTGTGGATTAAGGTACCTATTTTTTATATTTCAGACTACATGACTATGACCGAAACAACAACTTTAAAGCAAGTAAAAATAATAATTTTAATATTTCAAATGACATTCATTATATGACAGAATGGCCTGAAGAAAAATTATACAAAAGTGTGGATTAAAACACAGTATTACCCAATTTTGACATTATAAATATTAATACGTATTTCCTAGAACTGTATAAAGAGGGTATGGGAATGTCAGATTATTCAGCAGTGCACAGAAAAGGTTATAAGTAGACATCGGATTATATGCACTATCAAAACGTCGAAATATGCATGCAAATATACACTAAAAAATGTCGAAATATGAACTAAAATGGCGAAATATGGGCAAAATATGCACAATCAAAAGAACATTATTATGAGAATTTATATTTATTTTCACATTTACATCTATTACATATATACATATGTATTAATATTAGCTGCATATATTTGATATAGATCCATATTTTTATATCGTATCCATAGAGGAATCACGAAATTGTGACCTGTGTGATTCTTTCATAATCATGAACCGTGCGATAGTCGATTTATTTTTTCTAGGACCTCGCAAGTAACAAAATTTCCCCATTCGGTTGCTTGCAGAGAGCTCTTTAGATAATTTTTCAAAAATTAGATTGTGTATGTATCGTCCACATGAATCTGTCGTTTCATCAGCATTAGCTGACTATTCACATTAAATAGTCCAAAAGAGCAGTGCGTATTTCACTAATTACTTTTTCAAAGATTGACAAGTAGTTTTTTCGAATTAGATAAGTTTCTTAAAGGATTTTCGGCAAACATCGCGCGCTCGTTGAGCTGAGCTGAGTTCGAGGCGGACGTATGCAAGGCTTATGCGACATGCTTTTACACGTATGAATAACTAAAATGAGACTCATAAATACAAAAAAAAAAGAATGAATAATGTACTATCACTGAAATGTTACCAAAATATGCAATAACGCTATAAAAGTATCATTATATGCAAATGCATATAATCCGATGTCTAGTTATATCATGCTGCAAAATAACTACCTACTAGCATTAGTGACCACAAATACTAGTACACATTTGTTTTTCAAAGGTCAAGTTCATTCGGAAAATACCAAATCCCTCACTTATTTTGCTTCTATTGCCATTTGTAATGAAAGTGGAAGTATTATACAATCTGTGTGCGAGTGTGTAGCAGGAAAAGGACCAAAAGCCATATGTAAGCATGTGTCAGTCTTGTGCTATGCTGTACTCAAATTCCAAGAACAGAATATATTGTTAATTAAACAGACTCCAACACAAAAGAAACAAATATGGCATGCACCTAAAAAATAAACTAAACGTATCACCACAAAAAGCAACCTTTCTTATGAAATATCAGAATATAATGTTTGCAAAAAAAGGAAGAGAAGTATGTGCTATGATCCAAGACCGCAGTCCTCTATCAGTCTAGGAAATGAATGGGCTGCAACAGTTAGAAACAAAGTTATTAACTACTGTTCAATGTATCAAAAAAGAATAGGATTTTGTGGGATTTTGGACAGTGCTAACATGCAAGATGTGATACATGATCATGATTACCTACCTTTTCCTGTACATCACCAACTTATCCTTAATAAAATATCTGTAGGCCTATTCCAGATGAATTAATTCATTATAGTAGCTTATAGTACTAGTAGTACTTTTGCAAGGAAAGTCGTGAATAATGAGTAGTTGTAGCTACTATGTTGTTTTTATATTATATAATGGTAAATATTATTTACATTTGCATTAGTATTGGAGATGCGTGTTTAGGTTAACATTATAATACTTTATACTTTGCTTCTAATAGGTAATTACTAATTTGGCAAAGGAGATTGACAAGAAAACCAGAAATCAGTCTAAGACAAAGTTATGGTATACAGAAAGATCTTTTCGAGTAACTGCTTCAAGGGTTGGCGAGATTTGTAAATTTACTGCTTAAAAGGACCAGGAAAAATATGCACAAAGCCTTTTATGTGATAAGAAAATAGTAAATACTGCCTTAGAATGGGGCAAGTCTATGGAAACTATAGCAACGGAAGCAAATGAAGGGAAAACTGGAAAAAAGTAGAAATATATGGTTTTTATGTTTCAGTAGAGTACCCTTTTATTGGCGCTTCTCCTGATGGATTAATAATTGAAGAGAATAAAATTTTATAAGTTAAATGTCCATATTCCATTAAGGATCAAATGATTGGACCTGATAATTATCTCCATTTATTGGATAATTCGGAATATTTGCAACTCAAAGAAACAAGCAACTATTATTAGCAAATCCAAACGCAGCTATTTGTACTGGTAGATATTGTTGCCATTTATTTATTTGGACCAATGTAGATAAAAAAATAATTATTGTTAATAAAAATGATTTATTTATACAAAATATTATAATTCCAAGAGTAAAAGCTTTCTATTTTCAATTTATGTTGCCAGGGATAGCAAAAAGTATGTATGATTGATTGTTAAGAGATTATTATATAAGAGATTATTACTGCTGAATAATCTGAGATTATCTTACCTTTCAATGATCTTTTCCTTAGTGCCAGTAACTTATGCATAAATTAAGATATAAGATTCTATGTAATGTAATAAAATTAATTAAGATTCTAAGAAAATAAAGCGAAGTAAAATTTTTATTCTTGTTATTTTTTTATTTATAACAAACCATTCTACTTTATAAATGCAAATGTGAGTTTGTTTGTTATGCTTTCACACCAAAATTACCGACCGATCATCGTGAAACTTTGTACACATACTCCTAGAGGTATTAGAAATTACATAGGTTACTTTTTAGTAAAAAAAATATTAGAAGGGAGTTAAGTTGGGAGCTCAGGGAAGAGGCTTTTAAAAAAGTACGACTGCTCGCTAGAGCTGATCAGACGGAACTAATCTTTATTTAAACTTATAATAAAATGCAGGCTATTACAAACAATGGACAACTCAAGGAAGTCCGTATCTTAATGGCTAATAGGTTGTTGGAATATATGATGAAGAGGACACTTATGACTAATCTCGGCTACGTAACTCCTCCGCCCGTAGAATGAGGCGTACCGGTGCTTGGGGTTGGGGTGGTACCGCAGCATCAACCCTAATGCCGTCAGCCTCTTGTAGGGGTATGTCTTCGGAGATGGGGACCCTCTTCTTATTTTTGAAGTTATGCACCGATCTCCTTACGATGAGTCCTGTGACTATAATTAACAGAATGACGTATAACAAAATCGTAGACCAGCTAGGCCTGCTTCCAATGATTCTTCCTTTTTCTAATATGGTATTGGTATCGAGCACCCTCGCTTTATCTATAAGGGTGTTGATGTTATACAAGTCGATGTTTTTCAGCTCTATTATGGTGTCTGAAGGGTTAGGCAAGTGTAGTCGGGGTAGTGGTATTGTTTCTTTAATTTTTACATATCGTTGGTGTGTTTGTAGTGTACGATCCCTTATTCTTATGCGCACTGATCGTTAATTGTTATAAGGTTTACCCCTTTTAAACGTTGATATTGCGTCTTGCCGTTGCACTTCGTTCTGGCAACTATTTCTTTCTTAACAACGACTATCCGCGTGTTTTGTTTTATCTGTTGGATAAGTATGTCGTTGAATGATGCGGTGACTCTAAGACAATTTACTGGTTCTTTTTACTGGCTTATAAGTTGTGATATACAGTCGGTGGAGGGTTGTAAAGGCTGCCATTCTACGTGGTTGCAAATTTGTTGGTCTTCCGTGATGCTGATGCAGGGTTGTTTGGGGTATGCAAACTCATTGTTCCCGAGTATTAAGGAAGGGTATTTAGGAACAAGCATAAGGTCATTTTGGCCGGGAATGGAATAAAGGTGAAGTAGAGTATAAATCTGTGGTTCTACCAGTGGTATTTCTAAGATAAAATTGAGGCTTTCGTTCGTGCCGTATGCTTTTACTTGAATACTTTTCTCTATGTTATGAATGTTTATTATATGGGGCTCGAATGGTAATGACAGTTTCACACTGTTTTCGATTCTAATTAATTCTTCTAGCAATTTGCCGGAGTCGACAATGCTCGGATGGAGCTTATTAAGATGCGCGAAGGTGATCGCGTTCTCCAACATAGCCAACCTACTAATAAGTTGCTGCAAACAATTTTCCACTTGTATATATATACTAACTAGATCTATTTTACTTTCTATCTTATTAAATCTATTACTTATACTGTTAACTAGTTTTGCTATTTGTTCCTGGTTATTTTTTAATGTTTGCAAATCCTTTTTATATTGTTCCATAAAACCTTGCATGATTCCCAATGTTTCTTTCTGATAGACGTTATTATTAAGCCTAATCACAGATTAATAAACCTAACAGATACTTCACTCCCATACAAAAGTGCAAATACCTACCGCTATAATTACCTACAAAATGTCGCTCATGTTCGCAACGAAGAAAAATGCACCTTATTTACGCGCACATAGAGATGCAGATTGTATGGGTTACGTGCAAACGCGTCGTAAAAAGATAACGATAGGGTTGGCAGTAACATGATTTTAATAATAAAACAAATATTGTGAAATATCTATTAATAATTTTTATTCGTGAATTAGTGTAATAGATGTATACATATTATTCAGTATGAATATAAAGTTGTTTTTAGATGGAATAATCCATAGTACAAATAAAAACGGATAAATACATTGTAAAGGTAACTGTAAAAAAGTTTAAATTTGTGTTGTTTTAATGTACTTTTTTTTTGGCTCCGGCTGATTGTATGTCCCCTAAAGGTATTATAAAAAAAGCAACAAGATAGGAACTAGAAAAAATAAGCACCTAAGTACGTAGTACCTACATAATGTTTATGTATACAATACATGTATGTTTTATGGTTCCGTACCTAAAAAGTAAAAATGGGACCCTATTACTAAGCCTCCGCTGTATGTCTGTCACTAGACTAAATCATAAAAACTAGTCATAAACCGTGATAGCTAGGACGCATAAATTTTCACAGAATAAATAATAATTAAATAAAAATTAAGTAAATATCAAACATGGGCTTCCATACAACAAAAAAAAGCAATTTTTAAGCATTCTTTACTCGATATTAATAAACAGGTAGAAACTTGAATAAGTATTTAAAAAGTAAGTATTTGGAAATACATTACGTATACCTAATAATAAATACGTACCTAATACATCAAAAACAAAATCGTACAGTGCATAATATGTGAACGCGCGAGCGTGCGACGGCCCTGTGTCGCCGATATCTTCGAAGATAGCCCGAGCCGTCGGTATAAAACGCGTGACCTCGAGCGAGTGACGGACGCCTGGCCTAATGTCCTCTATTTCCTTTTCAAAATGTATAGCGTCATCGTTGTCTAACTTACCAGTTATTGACCTAATAACAGATCATAGTCCATTGATTAAGCCTCTCTTTATTCTACCTTGTGTATATAAATGCTCGCAATAACTATCTTTGCTAGAACCTAAATACGTTAATTTACTATCTATTGTATTTAAAAGGTAATCTATTTGTTGTCTATAAACTAATCTATCGTTATATGTTTCCTTACTGTTATTTTCTATTCTACTTATGTTCAAAAATACTTCCTTTGCTTCTGTGTATATCTCACGTAGTTGTGTGAGGTTATATACACATATTAAATGGTACATGTCCGTTTGTTGCCTCACGGAGGCTTCTTTTATAATGATTAACCCATTATAATTCTCGACGGGTTCTATGATTGCGGATGTGACCCTGATGGTGGTGAAGGCGAGGACGACCCTGAAATAATGTTTCATCTCAGCATTTTAAAGTGAACGCGTTGACGTGCTTGCCTACTATTTCGGCTATTTGCTCGGGGTGAATTCTAACAATAGTATACGGCCCTAGGTAACGAGGTTCCGTTTTCTTACTACGGGACTACTTGGCTACCTGTTTATATACTTTATCACCTACTTTAAATTTGGGTTCTTCGGTATCCTTATTTATTTTCTTTACTGTTTGTTCCTTTTGGAACGTAAGCTTTTCTGTGACTAACTTTTGGGCTATTTCCATTTGTCTGCGGTGGTTTACTACATAGTCCTGATAATATTCTTGGTTATATAACATTTCCAGTGGATTGCGACTACTCGTATGGCCGTAGAGAAGTTCGAAGGGTGAAAAGTTGGTGGCTGAATGTATAGTGTTGTTGTATGCGATTATTGCGTTTCGCATTAACGTGGTTACGGGGCCTTTGTTGGTTATAACTTGAACTCTAATCATTTCTCCGATCGTGGAGTGAAGTCTTTCTGTAGGTGAGTTAGATATATGGTGTAGTGAAATGTATAAGGATGTTATGTGTAGCACAGATGTCTTTGATGATATCATTTTCGAACTTATGGTCCGAGTCTGTTGTTATTTTTACGGGTACTCCTATGATGGAAAATATTTGTAATAATGCTTCTGCTATGTGAATGCTGGTGGTGGCTTGTAGTGGCACTGCTTGTGCGAATTTCGAGAAATTATATACAGGGTCTGTCGTTAATAATGGATAACCCGTGACACGTACTAACTCCAGGTTAGTACGTGTCTAAAACTGTAAGAAAAATGTATTTTTTTTCCAGATTTCCTTACCGTATGAAAATGGCTTAGCCTTTTATACTTTTTTATAAATTTCGCTACCTTTGTCATTCATTCTGTTGCCATTTCATCAAATTTAGGTATTTCTTTGTTATTTTTGTAGTATTATTTTTCTAAAGACGTGTGCTATTTAATTTTAGTAACATTTTAGGTGTTTTTGACGTTAAACATTTTCAAAACCGCCATTTTAAGATTTTTTTTACCAATTTTTTTCTTAATGTCAACTTTTGATAGTTTACTGTGAAAAAAAAAGTACGGTGCTAGATCTTAATAAATAGTCTAGTATGTGTAGATTCTAAAAATGTATTACAATGTGTACTTTACTAGCAATATTAAGTTATAGGAGCGAAATCAATATCAAAGCCAGAATTTTAAATTTTTAAGTATTGTTAAAAATGGTTATAAAATTTTGTCATCATGATTTTATTTTATCAAGATACTTTACACAAACAATATGGGGCCACTCATAAGAAGTTTCAAAAGAAAAACAGATTCTTTTCAGTATAAAAAATATCATAATTCCATAGTAATAAGTGTTCAAATTTAAAATAATTGTTGTGCTCTAA
>LUGF01033571.1:0-12961 GCA_001625245.1 Calycopis cecrops | reverse complement strand
TTAAAAATGGATAAATGCGTTACAAAGCCTGTTTAAAAACGAACATAGAGCTGCCATTAGAAAATATACATGAAAAATGTCAGATATGTTGTTTTTGTAAAAAACGCTTCAATTGCTGATTATGTTGTTTAGATCCCCAGATCTGACGTATTTTTTTTTTTATGGTATAGGGGGCCAAACGAGCAGTCGGAGCCACTTTCATGACTACCGACGTCCACAGACATCCGCATAAAAGACAGGCTCTACACAGATGCGCTGCCCTCCTTTCTCCTCCCACCTCCATGGTCCACCGGCTACTTACACACCGCACGAAACGCAACAGCACAGCTGTCACTTTACGCCGGTCTCGTGTAAGCGAGAGGTACCTCCCCGGTCGTGCCGGCCCAATTCGGCTGCATGCAAGCATACAGTGTGGCGCTACCTCTTCCTAAAGTATAGTATGATTAGGCTTTTTTGTCTAGAAATTCTCAACAGCAGCCTGAGACCCAGACTCTAAAATATGTACTCAAAAATCAATAAGTTCGCTCTCTGTTCTGCACTCATGGACAAGTTTCTTGTCCGGCCTCTACAGCTACTCAGAGGACAAGTACATCGCGTGACCCCTTTTTACGTTATGTTTATTAGGCGCCTCTCAAACTCGGGTATCAGCGTCATTTTCTGTCGGTGATACGACTAGACGATACGATTAGTCGGTAGCCCGCCCCAACTTAGAGAAACTACCCCTATTACATGGCACTTTTAATAGGTGAAAACCGGATATTAATACACTTTGCCTAACCCTTCAGGGAAATCTACGCATGATATTATCATGGGCACAATCAAACAATAAACGATATAAACCAAAATAAAATAAAAGTTAAATCCATGAAACCTACACTGTTACATCGTTGCTTATATTTTTTACAGGCACTTATTTTTTTATTTTTTTTAAATATCTTTAGATTCGCAACCTATTTTTATTTAAGCATCAATTTAGCGAAAAGAGGACTTAATTACCTATGTAAAGATGTAAACGTCAATGCTGGGATCGTTCACTTTTGGGTGGGGCAATGCTCCATACATCAATGCGCTATGTCTTTTATAGTTGGTACCGCTTCAAATGTTTTGTCGCAGTAGTCTCAACCGAGTACACGCAAGCATTGATTTGTTTGTTTGCTCTTACAATGAATTCACAAAAGTAACTCTTATGATATTGTGCTGTAATTGATTTGTATTTATTGAAATTGTATTATTTGACATTTTTAGGCTAATAAGTATTAAATTATTATATTAAATTGTATTTATTTAAATTTGTATTAATTGAATTGACATTGACTAGACTATTATTATATTCAATTGTATTTATTGAAACTTGTATTAATTGATTGACATTGATAAAGCTATTAATATATTATTGTATTGAATTGTATTCATTGATTTGACATTGTTTAGGCTATTATTTTATCAATAAGTTGAATTGTATAAATGTTTCCTATTTGTTATTATTTATTGTCATGACTATTAATTATTATTCTAATGCTTGTTTATTGTTTTATAATGTTGAATGTATTTAAATTGTATAGATTAGTTAGTTAGTTACTTACTTACTAATAATTATGCTAAAATGGTTATGGCTAAATCTATCGTATTGGGCAACTGTAAAGGTAGATTATAAGTGTGGTGAAATAAATAAATAAAATAAATAAATAAATTTGACTCTTATAAAATATGTGTTATTATTAAAATACAAGAGAGTCATGTGTTTTTTTTTAATTTCAGGTGTAACTGTAGATGAGCCTTTGGCTAAGAGGCGGATGTACTCCTCAGAAGTAAAGGAAAAATATAATTTAGCAAGAATAATTAGGGAGTTAGGTACTCGGGAGCAGGGCGTTAGCTTTGCCGAGGAGCAAGGCCTAACATTGAAAACAAAGGAGTGAAGGGTACATAGGGTACCCATGAATATCGATTATAAAAATAATAAGTCAGTTGGTTTGTTTGTCTGCGGTAAAGGCAAATGCCGTGCCAAACGAATATCTAGAGCCCAAGTGACTTGGTTCGAGAATGTGAAGTTAGAAGTGCCTCACATTTTTTATCTAATGTATTGTTTTGCCCATAAGTGGTCCCATGACCAGGTAATATGGGAAGATTTTTTAAAAGACACTCAGTGCCTATCGAGGGCGACTATCAGCGATTGGTACAGTTACTGCC
The DNA here is from genome assembly GCA_001625245.1 of Calycopis cecrops. Taxonomy (NCBI): domain Eukaryota; kingdom Metazoa; phylum Arthropoda; class Insecta; order Lepidoptera; family Lycaenidae; genus Calycopis; species Calycopis cecrops. The sequence goes on along the minus strand of LUGF01033571.1, from coordinate 10,774 downwards.
GGGAAGTCATAGTCCCCTATCAAATTAATAAGACGGAGAACCAGGGCAAGATTGGAGGCCCTGGAAAAATTGTTCAAATAGATGAGAGCAAGTTTGGCAAAAGAAAATATAAAAAAAATAAAAATATATTAACATATTAAAAATAAAGATTATAAAGATTATAAGAATATTCTGTTTTACATGCAAACATTGGGAAAACTATTTAATCTTTTGCTATGTATAAGTACAGGGAGCGAGGAAACAACTCTGACAGACCCAAGATTATCATATCAAATACATTTTATGTTCCTGTTAAAAATGTACATTATTTGAATACCTTGTAAATTAACATCAGTAATGGTCAACCAACTAAGTGACTAGTTTACAAACAAATATCCTGAAATTGCTTCCTCTCGATATCTATATATATATATATATATCAGATCAGATTGTTGGCGTGCCTACAATTGCCTCGGCGACCATGGGTACATACATAAAAAGGTCAATCATTGTGACCCAGAAAACCCATTTGTCGCCGAGGATGGCACCGACACCCAAAGAATCGAGTCCCAGTGGCGTGTGGTCAAAAGATTTTTTTATACAGATAATTATAACCATCCGGAAAATTTTACAGATGTAGTAATAGAATTTTTATGGAGGAGAAATATTGAAAAAAGAAAATTAGACCTATTTTTAGAATTGTTAAAAGCAATAAAAGAAATTTATAATAAATAAATGCTTTATTAAGAAGTCTTGTTTTACTTATTATACTTCATAAAATCATAAGTTTAATGCAGTTATGTATATATGCAGCCTTATAGTTAGTGTTGTAGCATTGTTGGCCGAAATTTCTTCTCAGAAGAAAATTTATTCACGAGCGAGCGAAGCGAGCGAGTATAGTGGGTCAGTAGACCCAAACTTGCCCCTTCAGGTTCGAATTAGTTATTTTTTTATTTGCACCCAAAACACTTGGCGTTAGAAGAAAGATTTTTAGTTTTTTAAGAATTTTAGTAATGAAAATCGAGAGAAATTAATTGGTTATTGTCAATTCTATGTTTTTTTTAACCAAAATTTAAATAAGTAGGAACCTACTTCGAAACATCGAGTTTATCTAAAGCATTGCAAAACATCGGATCTATTCGATGTATTGCATTGTAAACTTCAATGTTTTCGATCGATACATCGAAATGCATCGATATACAGTACCAATTTATCGCATCAAAAGAAATCGATTTGGACGTGACGTAGATACTTTCCCGTACTTTGGTACATTCCAACACTAGTAGTCGCACTTCGCAGTTTTTCAAGTAATTGAAACGCGCGCCGGCGCAAGTTACAAATAGATTTAAATAAAAAACAAATTACGCCTGTAATTCGCAATTCCTATGTACTACGGGTAGTACAATGTAACAATAAAGTGTGTGTATTAGATATAGGAAACAATATAGCTTAGATAATAACGTGCTATCCTTGCGAGGCCGTAAAAAAATGGCGTTCGTAATACGAAATACGTATATCCTAGTCGGCCCGTAGTAAAAAGTCACAATAAAGTGTGTGCATCAGATATTAGAAACAATATAGGCAAGATAATTAAGTACTATCGCGACATCGCACGCACTGGTATCCAATGGAATGGCAGTGCGTCGCCTGCCAAAGAAAGCAATCAGGTGAGTTTTTGGACTATTTTCCACCACCCATTAACTTTCCCCGCTAATCCACACACATAAACTAACTTCTCCTAGAAGGTTTTAGGATCACATCTATTATTGTTATGTGTTTTATGGATTTTCATACATTTTGAGTTTAGGTTGGTTTTTTGGCTATAACTTTTTTTTTATGTGTTTCCGCACCTAGGGACTTTAGGGTGGGCATGGGGGGGAACCCCCCCTCACCCGTGTAGATGTATTCTAATGCAACCCCTCGCGTTCAGTGCAGTGTTTTACTCTCCGGTGGCCCATTAAAGGAGAAGGTGGAAAAGTGAGGAGCACATCTGCATAGCTATAATGCGGATATTTATGAGCGCCGATAATCAATTAGATAGTTCCGACTGCTCGTTTGCCCTCTAAACTATAAAAAAAACATGTCGCGTTTCGTGTAGCTTGTGAGTGCCAGTGCCCAGTGATCGATTAGGGAGTGTGGAGTGAGGAAGAACGAAATATCTGCATATTATGTGGATCTTAGTGAGGGTCGCAAATGGCTCTAACTATTGTGATTCTCTTTCCATAATTTTTATGATGAGTTAGAGAATAATATAATTATGGCTTGAATAAAATATAAAGAGCATGCCGATGAGCCTGAGTGTGGCCTGGCATATTTAGTATTTTTGCATTTACAATAATGGTTTATTTTTGCATGTGTAGTATGTGTGGTGATAGCGAAAGAAAATCCTCCAAAGCATGGCAATATTTTAAGGATTTCAAAAATAATAAAGCAAAATATAACTTTTGTCAAAAAAAATTTTATGCAAAGGTGATGGTGATTATAATCTCGTAAGACACACTAAAAGCAAACATCCACACGTATTTGTTGCTATACGTGAAATTCAAGAAAATTCTATTTATTCAAATATAGAAATTCCTAATTCCTCAACGACTAACAATAGGCCTACTGCTTCCACATCTGCTCCAAATGCTTGCGTGCCTGAAACAACTTCTTCGCCAAATAACAAATATCACCAATATATATAAGAAGCCTCCACCTACTAACAGTAAACTAACACAATTTTTCTACAAAGCAGCTACCTGCAAAGAAAACTGAACATCTCAACAAAATGCTTGTAAAATTATTCTCGAAAACTTACCTTTCCTTTAATCTGATGGAACCACCAGAGCTTAAAGAATTTATTAAAGAATTAAATACCGCGTATCAGTTGCCCAGTCGCAAGACATTATCCATTGCCTTATTGACAAAATAATCAAACTAAATAAAAAGTAAAATCAGAACTATCTCGAGCAGAGTATATATGTATAACAAGTGATGGGTGGACTTCTGCCCCGAATGATAATTATTTTGCCGTAACCGTTCATTTTTTCAATCCTGAGGCAGAATTGAAATCTTTTCTACTTGAATATATTCAATTTTCTGACAGGCACACATCCGAAAATCTGGCACTAGAATTGCAGCAACGAGCGACAATGCCCATAATAGTAAAGCTGCTATAAGACTGAATAATTGGAGACATATACCTTGTTTTGCTCACACGCTAAATTTAATAGTAAAATCAGCATTAAAAGAAATCCAAGATGTGACAAATAAAATAAAGAATATTGTAGAAATTTTCCGGAGAAGTTTTCTTGCCACAGAACGCCTAAAAAGGATGCAAGAAAAGCTCAGTAAACCTGTGATTACATTGAAACAAGACGTTTCCACCAGATGTAATTCCACATGTGAAATGTTTGAGAAAGTTCTGATAGTAAAATATAGTTTGTCCACCATTGCCATTGATTATCCATTCACGTCAAATATAACTCCGAAGACATTGGAGCATCGGAATCGGCAGTTGATATACTGCCTTTTTTCAAAGATGTTACTGAGGAAATGAGTTCTAGAAAGAGCGTAACAATATCGGAGGTAGGTACAGTACTATCACAAAGATTTTATTTTATAACTAGCTGCCCGACAGATTTGTGAATCTAAACCATCCTCAATCCCCTTGAACACACACAATAAATTTCGTCAAAATTGGTCTAGTTGTTTAGGAGATCAGTGATACACACACACACATTAGAAATTATATTCGGATAATCGAGCATTTAAGGACTTTTTGTGACTTCGGTAGTCACGAGAAGGCTTCGAGTGCTCTAGAAGTTGTATAGCTATACAATGACTATATGCATCTACACTACTGTCCTCGACCTCATCTCACAACGTAATAAACCACCATATACTGATAAACCGAATGAAATGCATCGTCATAGCTGTTACTTAACACTTTTACAACGTGAGGAAGAGATATCATCCGATCCTGCCGTTCTATTAGTGCAATGCAGCCATATCCATCACAAGTTTTTTCTGTTTATCATAATTTTCATATTTTTTAATATTTCAGGTTATACTTAAGTACAGGGTGGACCAAAAGTCCGTTAACATTTGAATCGGTTGCCGCGTCTAGCAGCGGCGGCGGAGAGGAGCGGAGGGGTTACGCATTGCATGAGCGGACAATGGAAATTTAGTACCATGGCGTCGTTCAGCGGCAGTCAACGTGCACTTTGTGTACTGGCGTACACGCGAAACAACGATTCTGCGACCTTAGCTCAACGAAAGTTTTGCGATCATTACAAGATACGACACAAAAATCAAGCTCCATCCGGTGTGTTAATTAAATAACGGGTGCTCAAGTTTAAGAAGACGGGATCTACAATGGATTTACCTCGATCTGGCCGGCCTAGAACGTCGAGGGACCTCGAAAACATAGAGCGAGTAAAATCGTCTGTTCGTGACCAACCTGGACTTTCAACTCGAAAGCGGTCTGCTGTACTTAACGTGCCAAGAACATTATTAAACCGCATTCTCACGAAAGATTTACGTCTACATCCCTACAAAATCCAAATGGTACAGGAATTAAGGCCTCAGGATCATGCCACTAGGTTGCAGTTTGCAAACGAAATGGTAGAGCGGTTCACCAGCTTTACAAACATTTTTTTCTCAGACGAGGCACACTTCCACCTAAATGGGCATGTTAATAGGCAAAATTGTCGTTATTGGAGTGATACTAATCCGAAAATAAAGCATCAAAAACCCCTGCATTCACCCAAAGTCACAGTATGGGCTGCTTTAACAACAAGAGGCATTATTGGTCCATACTTTTTTGAAGACTCAAGAGGACGTGCGGTTACAGTGAATTCCGAGCGGTATATCAACATGTTACAAAACTTTTTCGCTCCAGCGCTGCAGGATTTTGTTGGTTTTAATCAACGCTCATGGTTTCAGCAAGATGGAGCCACTTGTCATACATGTAATGACTCGTTAAGGGCAGCTCAAGACATTTTTGGCCCAAAAGTGATATCGAAAAGAGGGGACATTAACTGGCCGCCTCGTAGCCCGGATCTATCCCCAATGGATTTTTTTCTTTGGGGATATCTTAAGGCTAAAGTTTACGATACCAACCCAGTAACTCTCGACGAATTAAAGGATCGTATTCGCACAGAAATCCAAAACATCTCAACATCAACATGTAAAGCTGTTATCGAAAATTTCCGCTCTAGATTGAAGCAATGCCAGAATAATGGAGGATTGCATATATGGATAATGTGATTTTTAAGAAATAAATTCCCCTTTTGTTTACTATCGATAACAATAAACAATTTTAATCTACTGTAATTAGTTTTTTTTTAATCATCATTTCAAATATAAACGGACTTTTGGTCCAACCTGTATATCAAACGCATTAAAGAAGAAATGCAAAAAACTTCTATCCAATCCGCGTCCACAATGCGTTTTAAAAATGACCCAAGCGCTTTTCAGCGAAATATATACCAGGTTTTCGGGTATAGAAGATAACAACATTTTCGCTGAAAGCATTTTGTTGGATCCTCATTATAAAAAGTACGGGTTTGAAAATATATGCACGCCTATAGTAAAGCATGTGCAAATCTAAAAAGCATGGCTGGGCATGTTACAGTACAAAACAAGTTTACACCAGAACCTCAGACTTCGTCACCACTAAACTCAATAGCATATGGGACGAGTTTGAAGAGCGAGTCGACGTTGTTATGAAAAACATGAATCCCACAGCAGGGGGTATAATCGAGGTGGATAAATACCTCGAGGAACCATTACTGCCTCGATCCCAAGATCCTGCCAATTGGTGGTTTACTAAAAAGGATGCCTAGGCTTTACAATATATTTTTAAAGCGGCTCTGTATTGTTGCCACATGGACACCTTCCGAGAGAGCATTTAGCAAAGCGGGCCAGTTCTTACTGAAAGGAGCAACCGGCTCAGTGGCAACAAAGTCGCACAAATTTTATTTTTACTTTTTTTTCTTACTTTTTTTTATTTATATTACTTTTTTATTACGTTTGTTATTCTTTATTTACTAACCCTAGAGAACGTTTTCTGTGCTATATTACAAAACGTTCATTGACTTATGAGTGAGACTGATATATTAGTATACGTCAAACAGTAATATCATAATATTTAAAATTTACTTCTACTTGGCTATTTAAAATAAATCGACTAATACAAATGTAAGAAATATTTTGTGTATTTATTAACTCTTTAGGTGATAATTTCACTGTGAGATACATGTATGAATAAACAATTTTCGACTTTATTGAATATTTTTATTGACTAACTGAAAATAATACGTTTTCATGACAACGAATCTTATTTGTTGGTATACGTAGTAATTGAAATTTATTTACAGTTATACATAGCAAACTATACCTTGTAAAGCGTGCGGTAAAGACGATCATGCACGATCGTCTTGTTCGAAATGCCTGAACCGCAAACGACGAGTTCGCGAAACGGATCTGGTCGACGACGATAAAGACATTTAAGTGTATTGCGTGAAACGGGGTTTGTCATCGTTCATTTGCCCGTTGTACGAAAAGCGAGTCGAATTATTAAACACGTTTCGCGATGATGTACGAGTACTCTCAAGATTGAGAATAGAACTGTCATATCTAGTGAATTATTTCTTCAATAATTATCATAATCATGCAGAGTTTGAAAAGCTCTTTCCAAAATTCGACCCATTACAATTCACTTATGCACTCAAATGTAGAAAATACAGAATATCCGGGGGATCCTTTGGGGATCATCGAGAAATATAAACACTTAAATGGCGGATTAGTTTATAATGGCTCTTTGAGATCGTTCAATTTATGCGCAATCGCAAACCAATACAATACAATATTGGAGACTAACATATCATGTTACGCATTCAAACGCCTAAAAAGATATATAAACTACAAGTTTTCATCAAAATTCACAAAGCGGTTTCAAATGCTTCGACACGTATTACATACTAAAATTTATACGCTCCCAACGAAGTGGGTGAATGGTTCAAGAACGAACCGGTCTCAGCTAAAGACGGTGAAGCAAAACTATTGGATGACATTGTTTATGAGAATTCAACGAGATTTGTATCATGCCGAGGGATATTCTTCCTTCGATGTGTTCCCAATCTATAGTTACGGCTTCAAACATACTACTTAGGACTCTAGATGCTTGCACGAACTATTGAGGCATGTATGCCAAGTCGTAGGAGTGCTACGACTTGGCCTAGCTTTTCTGAAAACGATCCCAAGCAATAGTGGAGAAACTGTTTCATCGGACCAAAATCATTCGGATGTAGTATGAGCACCGACGCACAGTGTGTAATTTTGGCTTAGTTACGGTCATGTATAGTTTATGTGTGCATTCAAAAGAGTTTATAATAGTAATCAACTGGTAAAAATTCCGGCCAGTAAAATTATGTGTACTTTTAGAGAAATATTTTTTCTTGTTACAGGTAACGTACCTTATTTTTGCTAAAATTGAACTAGTTTTTATTTTAACTGTGTTGCAAATAATGTTACATTGGATTATCTATTAGTGTTTAGGCCTTATAGCCCAGTTGCTAGAGGAAAATGATTTACTGTAATTAGGTCCAGCAAATTGTTCGCAAAAATGGGTTGGTCTGTTCACACAAAATGAGAGAAAATTTAGTGTGTCATTTTTGGAGTTGCATAAGACTGTTTAAAAAATTGTTTTAAAGGTAAAAAACTGTTTTTTTAAGATAACTAAAAAATAACAAACAATATCGATTTAAAATTTTTATCCTTTTAAAGTGATCATAATGTGGTAATTTTGCGACCTTAAACTTCAAAATCAGTCAACAAATTGTTTAAATAATTGCAAAAAAACCATCAAAAACACGAAGTTTTTAAATATTTTTTTTATAATGTTCCTGTACGCTTGTAACTGTGCATAAATATTCCTTTCAACAATTTACACGTACCATAATTTTTTTTTTTGAAAAATTTTTACAACTTTTTGAGTTATTGACATTATACGATAAAAAAAAATAAAGTAAAAATTTATAACCTTCCCGTGTCGTCTTATGGGTGCTTATTTTTTGTCTCTTGACTTATATTTTATTAATATGAAAAGTATTGGTCCAATTTCGATCGTTATCGTCTTTAAAATGGCCTCCGAAAAATGGCCCATTTTTGGTCCGCACGTTTTCGCATTTTGCTAAGGGGCAATTTTTCGTATCGATGTGAAAATTTATATTAACTGAGTTCCGACGATTTTTTAACTATTTAAAAAAAATTAAAGCTTTATTTCTATTGGGGGCGAAGATATTTTTTTTTTATAAAAATCATAATTTGTTTAATTATGAATATTAATGATCGAAACTCAAGCTACCTCTCGTACGACACTTAAATTCTGCTATAAAAATATTATTTACCAGAAAAAGTGTTTCCAGAAGTTGTTAATTAATGTTTTGTCAACCATGTTCGAGCGACGCGTATGTGTGTGTGACGTCATCACTGGATCAGTCGTGAAAAAAGTGAAATTGAAAAGTTTCAAATTGGCTCGCGGTTGAAAATTCTTCGTATCTCACTCAAATTTGAGTCTTTTTTGACCATTTCTTTTTTAACCTAGGGTAGCGCGTGAAAATAATAACAACTAGCACATTTATTTATTCGAATTGTTCAATTAATTTGTTATAAATATTGTACAAAAAATAGTAGTAGTAAAAAATTTTTTTTTACTACAAATAAGTAATAAGAGCTATCTCTATATTATTTTACGGGCCTCTCGCGTAGCCAATTATCGTTAAATGCTTCACACTACTCATCAATCAAACAAGAAAATCTTTGATTATTTTCCATGACATGGCTTGGCATTTCCTTAGCTTTTTAAACCTTATACATAAATATTTTTTGTAGTAAAAAAATATTTTTTTACTATAAATAAGTTGCTTTCAAGCAGAGTTTAAAAAAAAGCGTATTTTTCATTATAGTCAAAAAAGAGACAATTTTTTTGTACATTATTTATAATAAATAATTTGAACAATTCGAATAAATAAATGTGCTAGTTTTTTTTTCATTATATTTATGCACAGTTACAAGCGTACAGGAACATTATAAAAAAAAATATTTAAAAACTTGCGTGTTTTTGATGGTATTTTTGCAATTATTTAAACAATTTGTTGACTGATTTTGAAGTTTAAGGTCGCAAAATGACCACATTATGATCACTTTAAAAGGATAAAAATTTTAAATCGATATTGTTTTTTATTTTTTGGTTATCTTAAAAAAACTGTTTTTTACCTATAAAACCATTTTTTAAACAGTCTTATGCAACTCCAAAAATAACACACTAAATTTTCTCTCATTGTGTGTGAACAGACCAACTCATTCTTGCGCATAATTTGCTGGACCTAATTACAGTAAATTTTAAGCCTTATTTGCCTCTAGCAACTGGGCTATTAAGCAATTAATGCTTATACATTATATCATATTAAAAAAAAACTAGCTGTCAAAAGGGCTTCGGTTTTTTCTCGGCCTTTTATTTTAAGACGGCACATGCGTGTGCAAATGTTGTTTTATAAAAGTGAAAGAAGTGAATAAATACCAAATAAGTATAAAGAAAAGTTTTATTCCGACCGATATTAGCTTTTTCATGGTCCTTCGAGCCGGATACTGCAAGAATTAGCAACTCGGGAGTGGTGGATAATTTGTCACCACGTGCAAGTCGCCGACATCGTGATAAGAGGCCAAACCTCAAATGGATCCCACAATTAATGCGCAACTGGAGCTGACTGCTAATATTAGCAAGTCGCAAGCTAATTACAAGAAAAGCCCTAAAGAAAGGCTGACGTCTGAATATTGCAACACGCGGCTTAAAAATTTGGAAACCATGTGGTCTGAATTTTCTTCGGGTCACCGTGAAGTCGTGCGTGGCCTCGAGTCCAAGGCATTTAGTTCTTCAATGTATCAAGGGGGATATACGACGCCAGCGAAGAATATGCTTAGAATACAAAACGTCTCTAAAACAATGTATAATTGATAAAAGCATGTCAATGGTCACGCATGACATATAAGTCACCAAAGCTACCCAAGATTAATATTCTCAAGTTTAGTGGCAATTACGAGCAATGGATCTCCTTCAGGGAGCTTTTCTTAGCACTGATAGACAATAATAAGGAGCTCTTATAAGTGGAAAAGCTGCACTATCTCAAGGGCCAGCTATGCGGCGAGGCAAAGCAGTTACTCCGGGCGATTCCAATAGCAGGTGAAAATTACAGACGATGCTGGAAGCTACTTGAAGAACGGTACAAATAACAAGAGATATTTGTGTCAACAAATTATTCAGACTTATAAAGTGATAATTAGTGAATCGACCATTTTGTTAAAGGAATTAATAGACACTAGAATGTTCCGACAAACAAAAAAGTGAGATATACGTGGCTAAATCTTGTGAGGCGTGATTCAAAAGCTCTGTGTACTTCTCTCTCTCTTCTTCTCTCTCTCTGTGTACTAACACGTCCATCGCATATTTATTTTAAAGTGTGTAGATTTCATGTTGATACTAAATAAATGTAACTAATATTAGATGATGTACCTACTAATCATTGATAAACAAATATTTCGGAGAATAGGAATAATATCTTTAGTCACATCCTCAATTAGCTATTAAATAAAAGTATTTTATTTTAATTTCAGTTACCAAATGATATGTAAAATTATGAGGAGTATCATGTGATAGGGTCAGTCTCGTTGATTCGCATGAAACGAGGGTGCATTCCCCTGAAATTCGAATGTCAACCCAATAGAAGAAAAAAAAACTTCCGATTCGAAC
>LUGF01033566.1:51101-65185 GCA_001625245.1 Calycopis cecrops | reverse complement strand
AAAAAATGCAATTATTTGTAGTCCTACTTTACTTAAGGTCGTGCAACAAACAGACTCAGGCAGCACTATTAATGAAATTGGCGTGTCCTAATCGCAGATTATAAAACAAAAGGTAGACCACAGATCGCGCGCCGAACACGCGATGAGCACCACCAAAGCAAATACAACCTTTTGTTTTTTAATCTGATTTCCTAATGTAAATTTTTGGCATTAAATCTTCTATATATGTGTTCCACCGAATAGTGACCGCCCGAAAAAAATATGAAAAAATACGTCAAATCATCGAGAAAAAACCCTAAAAGAGGGGTCTAAGTTGTATACTTTTTTTTATAGAATTTTACTTTTTAGTAACATAAAATTTTCCGTTTTGTTTTATTTCGATGATATCTGCAACATTCATCGACAGATCTTGTCGACAAATCACCGAAACATGCATGCAACGGAAATGATCCGCGGCGTCTTTGCTGTAGGCCATTTTCAGCGAAACGACGATGGACAGCAATAAAAGACCGATATCCAAGGCCTGGTCTGCTTGGATATCTGCGGCGGTATTCTTCTACAGCAATTCTAGCACTGCCGTCACAAAAACCATAGGCATAATGCATATCGGCAATGTGGGAAGGTGGTAAGTCACTTAGTCGCGGCATAATAAATCACAGCACAAATTAACTATCCCTAGTAGTAAAAACAATTAAATGCATAGTTTCACGAGCACAGATATCGATCAATTAAAGTTATTTATCTAATAAGCGCGTGCAACGAATTTGGGATTGTGTACAGTCGGTCTTTACCTGCTAAAAGAGTCACTATTGTTAATGGAATTTTTAATTACAAAAAAAAATGGCACTTTTGCTAGCCCATTAACATTTAAACCCTTAGAGATAATATGTAAACATAATGTTTGCAGATTATTTAAGAAATTTCTTGTAAAATAATAAAATAATGTAAAAAAACCTAAGTCATGGGGTTTTTTTAGAGTTTTGGCGTGTCAAATAAAAAAATTTTGCTTTTTCATGCCAACATTCTGGGTTCTTCTTATTTTATTTTCGTCCTTGGATGCCAGTAAGGTCTACATTTCTTTTGTTATGTTAGTAAAAGTATGTAGCTGTTAAATAAAACCAAAATCGACAAGATTTATCGATGGGTGTTGCAGATATCGTCGAATTAAAACAACGGAAAATTTTATGTTAATAAAAAAAAAGTATACAACTTAGATTCCCTCTTTTAGGGTTTTTTCTCGATGATTTGACGTATATTTTCATATTTTTTCGGGCGGTCACTTTTCAGTGGAACACATTGTAAAAATACATGAAACAAACTTTAGGAACATTTTATAAAAAAATTGCGCGGACGGAGGAGTATGAAATTTAGCACACTTATAGTTTACATGTAAAAGAAGTGCAGAAGGCTAATATATTTTAATAATAATGCTAATAAGGTACTTTAATTTAATAAACTAGCTGCGCCCCGCGGTTTCACCCGCGTAACTTCCGATCCCGTGCGAATATTGGGATGAAAAATAGATGTTGGCCGATTCTCAGACCTGCTCAATATGCTCACCATGAAAATCGGTCAAGCCGTTTCGGAGGAGTATGGCAACGAAAACTGTGACACGAGAATTTTATATATTAGATAAAACTTTACACACACTACCATGCATTTGACACACTTAATATATACCTACCTACATATATATAATATATTCTACATAAATTGTTTACCTTAGCTACAATGTCATAACATGTCATATGATATTTAATTTTTAATTACAAAAAAGTTTCACAGATCGAATATCGATTTTCGCGGGTCCACTAGTATAAATAATACTGCCATATTGACATTTAATATTGAAATTAATTTTAATGTTTACTAATAAACGTCAAAGGCAAATAATATGCTAGTTAAAAGTTCATAGTTAAGCCACCAGTTGCCATGACACTCTAGAAACTCCTAGTCCTTCCCCATCGTTCCCTATTGTATCAATTAAAAGTTTATGTTAGAGCGAGAAAATAAAGTTAAGCAAAAAAATCCTATAGGCGTGAAAGAGACATCAAATCACTATTAGCGTCACGCTTGGCGTGCATCAGACATGCTTGCTCTCTGTGTTGCCATTTCAAAATATTTTCCTTACAAATGGACAAAAACTATCTATATTCAAAAATAATTATACGCATTTATTATTTAAAAGGGCTTGTTCCGTTAGTTCAAACGTGTGAAAAGTCAGTCAGTTACTATAATAAGTACGAAACATGACATTTAGTACTAGATGCCTGTTACCCCATAAGGGAATAAGAGAACATGATGTGTCGTTGTTGTTGTAATTCGATTACGATTTTATCGTTTTGTTAATTTTATCATTACCTTATTATGTCCTTTGTAAGGTGTTATGTAATTACGAGGACCTGAAAAAGTAAATTGAGCAATTCACTTTGTAGTCCTCTTAATTTACTTTTTATATAATATATAATGGATCTCATTTAAAAAACACATGACATTTGATATTTAAAAGAAATTAGCCCGGTATTTAGTATGTTGTCTATATTACGTACTCGCATACATTATTTATTATTTGGACAACATCTGATTATTACATAGTAAAGAACTTATTTTGGTGTGATTGACGTTAACCAGCTAACAGAAAGTCAAGAATCATATTTCCTTTTATTAAAAATTAATAACTTAATCACTAGCTAGGAACTCAATATATTATAATTTCTAAAAATAATAATGCTATTAAACATTTTAATTCACAACATCGAGGTGGTAATTTTGTTTCTTTAAATGGCAGCACATTTCGAGAAACGTCTATCGATCTGCCCTGTGATTGGCTGCTTGACTTCTCGAAACTTCCTATTGGTCTCGAGATGGTATATAAAGGAACGCGGGGATTTGACTCGTTTCGAATGTCGAACCAACCGCCAGGTATTTTCTTTCTCGTTTGTAAGTGTATAAATTGCGGTTTTTACTTAAAAATGGTAATTATAGCAATTGATTTGGGCACTACGAATACGTGTGTCGCAGTGTGGAGGGATAATTGTGTGGAAGTGATACCGAATGAAGCGGGAAACAGGCTAACGCCATCTTATGTCGCGTTCACAGACAAGGAAAGATTGGTTGGCGAGAGCGCCAAAAATCAAGCATCATCTAATTCTTCGAACACAGTATTCGGTGTTAAACGCCTTATGGGGCGTCATTTCGACGATATCGCCTCACACGCCGACTTTAAGAAATATCCTTTTCTAATAGCAAACCACAATGGTAAGCCGAAAATCGTCATTAAAAGTAAGGGAAAGAAAATAGCATGTTCCCCAGAAGAAATTTGTGCTATAATGATTTATAAAATGAAAGAAATAGCCGAGACATATTTGGGTGTTAAAGTTGAAAAAGCCGTTTTGACGGTACCCGCATATTTTGGTCACGCACAACGGCAGGCAGCGAAGCTCGCGGGGCTCATCGCTGGACTAGATGTCATTAGGATCATCAACGAACCAACGTCTGCAGCAGTTGCTTATGGCTTAAGCAGAAAGCTGACAGGAAACCGGAACATTCTAGTGTACGACTTAGGTGGAGGTACATTTGATGTGTCCATACTTTCTATTGGTAATAATTCTTTATACGAAGTTAAAGCTGTTGCGGGTAATCTAAAATTGGGTGGTGAAGATTTTGATAATCGTTTAGTGGCCTATTTAGTTGACGATATCCGAAATCGGTACGGGTTAAATGTAGAAAGTCCAAAATGTCTACGACGTTTAAAGTCGGCTGCTGAGGCCACTAAACGATCATTAACATCAACGTGCGATGCGATTCTTCAAATCGATTCATTTTACAATGGTATCGATTACTTTTGTCGTATTTCTAGGTCTCTGTTCGAAGATTTGTGTGTAGATTTATTCGAAGACACTATTAAATTAGTAGGAGATGTACTTATTGAGGCGAAACTGTTGCGAAACAACATACACGATGTTATTTTAGTAGGCGGAAGCACAAGGATACCTAAAGTTCGTAAGATACTTACAGATTTTTTTAACGGAAAACGTCTTGTTAGTCTCAACAATCCAGACGAAGCTATAGCGTGTGGTGCAGCAGTTCAAGGTGCGATTTTAACGGGAAAATGTAACGATGATTTAAAAAAGTTTTTGATGATCGATGTTCTAACATTATCAGTGGGAGTTGAAACAGCAAGGGGTTTGATGTTTAAAGTAATAGAGAGAAACACGCCCCTACCTTGCCATCAAACAAAAGAGCTTACTACTTTAGAGGACTACCAAACGACGATGACTATAGAAGTTTTCGAAGGTGAACGAACATTGACGAAAGACAATCGTCTTCTCGGCGTATTTGAATTAAATAAAATACCACCAGTACCGAGGGGTGTGGCGAAAGTCGATATTATATTTAACATCGATGTTAATAGTATATTGACAGTATCGGCCCGGGACCGAAGTACAGGTAACAGTGAAAGTATAATAATAGAAAACCTCAACAAATTCACCCAAGGAGAAGTGCAACAAATGATTAATGAGGCTAAGGAGTTTCGGGACGAGGATAAGGAAAATAAAAGGAGACTTGAGGTGAGGAATCAGTTGGAAACCTACATCTATGGTGTAAAAGCAATGGTGACCGAGAATTTAGAGAAACTAAGCGGCGATGAATGCGCTTTCATGATTAGCGAGTGCGTAAACGCTCTAACATGGATTGAAGAAAACCCTGACAGTCTGAGGGAGGATTATGAAGTTAAAATGTCAGAGCTCTTAAGAGGTTGGTCAGGATTTGTTAAAAAAATCAAGGAGCACCATACGAAACGACGAAGGACTGAACATAATAATGACAATTGCGAACATCAGGGAACAACTGTTGAAGAAATTGTGGATGAAAAACGTTGATGCTAACTGAAGGTGTATTTTCTGTAACATTTGTTTTGTCTGTGTTTTAAGGTGAATTTAAAAAGATCTTCTGTATACGATATACGATAGAATTAGTATAAAATATTTAACTATCATCTGACTGACTGACTGTATGACTTTTGAATTGTACTAAATTGCCAAATTCATGTGATTATGAGTGAAAATGAATGAAATTTTCCTAACGTTAGAATAACAAAAAAAAATTACGCACAATTTATCTTCTGAATTATTCACGGTGAGTTTACAAGATGCAAATGTCAGTTCAATTTTTTTATAAAGGTACAAGAGTCTGCTCAAGATCTACTCCAGACTATTTGCTATTTTTTTTACTATATTGCGAAAAACTTTAAATGCTATTTTCTTCCACACTTCTTCTTCTTGCTTCTGTGGAACCAGCTGCCACCCTCAACCATCGGTATTTCTGCGTCGATACGACTTGATATTTATCGAGAAAAGAGCTTACACTCGTCTCAAAGACTGGCAAAATCTCCACCTGCTCGTTTGCGCTGTATTCTATAAAATAGTGAAAGCTCACCTGAAGTGATTTGATATTTATTATCTCTGTATTCGGCATGTGGCAATTTCTATGAGCGTTGATTGTTCTTTTCTATGAGTTTCTTTTAATCAGAACCTGGTTTCCCTTTAATGCAATAAAAACATATCGATACCGTTTTGTTACTTTAAAAGTCGATAGCTATCGTCATCGGATGTGCATGGATCATTAATTAAGTATATTATTAAGGCTCAATCAATTTAATGGTAATTTTTTTTATCGTTATGTAGAGTATCAACCTTTTTTTAAGTGAAAACTTCTTAAGCAGCGTTGATCAGGAAACATTTTATGTGTTTGCTTTAGCAAACGTGCTATGCCATGGTATATTATGCGTATAACATCATTGCTATGGCAGCTACGCGGCGCGTATAACTGCCACAAGTCCATCGTCGGATTAAGCACAGGTTGGGCCCAGAGCTTGGAAGCCCTGGAGTTGAGAAGGAGGGCACATTTATGGGTACAGGATTGATCTTAACGCTCTTACGTCCTACGGGACACGGGGCTACAGCCCCCGTAAGCCCCCACCTGAATCTGGAGTTGCACGCTCTCTTCACTCTTTTTTTTTTTTTTTTTTAGATAGACAATACGCTAAAGCAGGCAAAATGCCTAGGGCAGCTTCATCGCTATGAGAGGCGATGAAGAGAAGTGATAACAACTCGAGCCTCTGTTTATGGTCGATAGGGGGACAGACCCCCCCTTCTTTCCCAGACGAATGGGAGAAGGCAAACCGGACTTACTGCGAATTAATAGGTAAACTATTATTATCATGGCCGAGGGACTCTCCTTTTTGTGCCACGTATAGCGTTTTAAGAGTTTTAATTGAGTTGAGTAAGAGTTTTTCATTTCTATCGGCTGGCTACTCCGGTATGGCTGTATTCATAGGTACTCACGGCTAAATGTAAGAAACGATGGTAGCTGAAGGACATGAATGTAATGGAGTTGGGTATCTTTCCATTCGTAAAAATATTCGCCAAAATTATCATATTAAATAGATAAGACTGAATCGTTTTTTATTTATTCCTACAACCTAATCCCACCTATTTCGCCTTTGAATCGAGCCATCGCGAAAGAGATTGAGAATGAATCATGTTTAATATGATTATAACATGGCTAAATATGAAATATGCTTATTATTATAAGACACATGTACATACTTACTTTCGCCGGCGCAGTGACCCGAAGTGGATCTTGCCTCCGACACTAGATTGCGCCATTTGTCCCTCTCCTGCGCGATAAGTCTATCGCGAAGGAGAGGGAGCCACCTGCGTGTCGCTTGGGTGTTTCTGACACTCTATCCAGCGACATCTAGGCCTTCCAATTGGGCGTTTCCTCTCGGTCTTTATGATGGAAAATAAGGACCCGGCAATCAGGCTGATTACACGTGCCTACCTTGAATAGTGCTCAGGTGGGGAAATTAAAAAAAATAAAGTCCAAATTTTGTCTTATCTTTATTTGTTATTATTAAATCGGAAATTGAGCAATACTGTACTCAACACGACGCTCACTCCACCAAGACACCAAAAAACAGATGTCGTTTTTAGGACGTATTGTACCTTTGTCGAGTTCGATAAGGTTGCGGGCGCGACGGTCCAAAGGATAAGTTTCTTTCCAAGAAACTGTTTACCAGACGTAGTTCTATAGACCCTTCTATAGACTAGTGGTGAGACGGTGATTGCGATCGCCGTGAAAAATCACTGTGATATTCGTGAACAGCGATCGCTGTAGTGAATGCTCTTTGCGCAAACAGTGATTGAATCACTACATGCTCACAGCGACCGGTCACTGTTATTACGCGTTCGCTATGATCGCTGGCAGCGATGCAGCTCATGGTGATTTTTCACAGCGATTTCTATCGGTCACCATTTAACTTTAGCGCTAATCGTACAGACTTGTCGTTTTGCTCATATTGCTAATTGCGATCAGTTCATTTAGTATATTTTGATCATAGACTTAATATACTTTATTTAGTCTATGATTTTGATTTAAGCATGTGAAATGTAACTGCTCGTTAACGGATAGCAATAACTAATAATAAGTTGGGTTTTAATTAAATAGTAATTAGTTAATTACGTAATAATATTAGTGTATTGAATATATTTTCTATAAAGTAATATTATTTTAAAAACTTTTAGTACCTATTTCTTCATGTTATAAGTATTAATTTTAGTTGGTGTTTACCTATAGTTTAATAACATAGTGGCTATTTGAGACTTGATGTTTAGGAGCATTGAAAATGTTTGTTTTGGCCTTTTTATAACACAATTTAATGTCATAAAAAAAAGATAGGTATACGACTTGATAGAAAAGATACATGTTTACGGTACCTAAAGGAAATAGGGATATAGAGAAGTGACCTTCAAAATGCGATATGAAATGTCGTGATCACGCTAGGCGCGGCGCTAAACTAAGAGTGATTTAAAGAGTGATTAAATCACAGTTACTATTCACGGCGATTTTCTACAACTGCTCAGGGCGATCGCTGCTACTCAAATATCACTCTTAGGCCCACCTCTACTATAGACTATATACATGGCGATGAGATTGTGTGCACTCTCTGTATTCTTCCGTCTTTAGGTGCCCAAGATTGGACAATTTATTTCAATTTTTATTTATAAGAAAAATAGATTGATCCATAAACCCATGTACCAGCCATTTGGCGTCCTGGAGCTGTTCAAAGGTGGCCAGCACCGTCAGCACGCAGCCATGGTCGTGATGTCCATGTTGGGATTCTACTTCGAGGTGACCAGACACGACCGGGACGAAAATATTCTGGTCCACGTCAGACATATTAGACCAGGTATGAACCTTCCTCCACATCCCTCCATGGGCCACCGGCTACTAACACCGCACGACGCGACAGCTGTCACTTTACCCCGCTTTGTGTAAGCGAGAGGTATTCGGCACTATCTCTCTATTCTATTCTATTAAAAATATACAGCGAGTGTTGGCCTCTTAGCCGCTGCTTGGAGCCTGGTACCTTAGTTACTTATGTCCTCCCCGCCGATGAACTACGATGACCATCTCCATAGGTACGAGCTATCTGCGCAGCAGATATTACAGTTGCGTGCACACAAGTGCACTCTCTATTCCGTCATTCTGCTATACCCATGGGACGGCAATCCGAGTGGAGAGAAATTTAGCACAGGATACAGTGGCGTAACTATACCGCTCGAGGCCCGTGATAAATTCGTCGGATGGGCACCCCAACATAAAGAGGCTTCTTTTTTACTAAACGTAAAAAAAAAATTTAAAAAAAAAGTAATAAAAAAAATAAATGTTGAGAGTTCGGATTTTGATCTGACCGGGGGCCCCTACCTACTGGGAGCCCCTTCGCGGCTGGGGGCCCATGGCATTCTGTCTACTTGCCTGTAGTTACGCCACTGTCAAGATGGCTGACCATGCTCTCCGAGGCACGGGGACGTAACACCGCCTACTTCCCCACTGTTATTTTTGAAAAATCTTAATGACACTTTGATCGGACTCGTAATCGGAATCGAGGTCTCACGACTGTGGATATGCTTATCAATAATCCAAGTAGAGCAAGTGGTAGGTGCCCCAGTACACGTGCTACCATTTAAATATAGCAGTGGCATAGTGTGCTTTAGTGGGGCGTATAAAAATGGGGGCCCTTATGAAGGGTAAAGATTACTTACAAAAGAAAAATATTTTTTTGTTTATGCACGTTGGCGGCGTCGTAGCCCGGGGCCCCGAAATACATAGGACAGATACATCGGTAGCTACGCCCCTGAAATATAAATAAGGTGTTGTTTAGATAAACTGCATCATTTCGAGAAACTTCGGCCTGACGCGACGCTGGCAGTGCCGTACGATTACAAAAGCGCAACCCATCCCGCGTGGCAGTTCTGGCGGAAGGTTGGCAAGTCTGGCATATCTACTGTTGCCACTTACAAGGATAAAGTAAGTTTTCACAAACAATTGGCAGTGGTACTTACATCACCCATCACACCTTCACGGAGCGAAAACAGCGTATCTATATATTGTGTTGCTACGCCACCAACAGATACGTCAGCATGGACTATCACAGCAATATATAATGACAGTGGCGCCATCTGTCGCAAATTGGTCGTAACAACGTAGAAACCTTCGTGAGCGCATTCAGTACAACTTTACAGACAGACAGACATGACGAATCTATAAGGGTTCCGTTTTTTGTCAATCAAAAATCAATTATTTTAAAGATAGACGCTTCCAAAGTGGAAAAATGAGCCTACTCTAACTTTTAAAATAAGAGAGTGAGAAATCTAAAAACTATATATGCTGTAGATCTCAATGAAAACTATCAACAAAAATTGGTTTGAGCGAGATGTCATTATTAGTTTTTGAGAAATAATACCTACATTTAAAAAAAATCGCAAATACAACTTTGTCGTTCATACAAACACTATGAAAAACCAAATTATTATATTTTCTGGTAAATGTCGCAGAGACACCTACCTATATACCTTTCGTTGGTATGTGTTTCAGAACCCTCGGTGTGGCGAGTACGACTAGCACTTGGCCGATTTTTATTTTTATCAAGTTTTAACCATTAGAAGTTAAATAACAATTATTTAAAATGGCATCTTAAACATTACAACATTTTTCAGACTGTAACTATCTAAATAAATATCTTATTATCTAAATATCTATGGACTTTACTCACCACGTTAGCACACTCGTGAGGTACTATTTTGAAACTCGCGTTCGCTCGTTTCAAAAATTCACACTCGTGTTTTAATACCCTTCTTTATATGACAGTTGCATAAACTACTATTATAAAATTAACAAATTTTATGTATTTAAGATTTTTATTATAGAAATTCATATAACACGTAGATAAACATCCATGACCCAGGCGGGATCCGAACCCGTGACTGGCGCGACATGCTCCGCTTACCCGAGCTCTGTAGCACTGCGCCAGTCGTCATCATTACCTGGAACATCCGTAGTAATATTATAAATGCGAATGTGTTTGTTTGTTTGTTTCTTTGTCCTTCTTGCACATCAAATCGGATCAACGGATCGATGTGATATTTAGTATGGAGATAGTTGAAGGACCGAAGAGTGCCATCATCATTTTATCGCGAAAATCCACACTAAGCCACGGGTAATAGCTAGTAATTATTTATTCTAGGACCCTGATGGCAGGATTATGAGGTCGCTCGGCCAGAACGTGCATCTGCTCTCCAAGTTGGACATCATGAAGATAAACAGCGTGTACGGTGTCCATTGTTTCGAAGGAAGATAATTAAATATATTTTGGTGTATTTTTTTTACGAGCCGTGACCCAGTGTATTGCAGATGTATATGGGCGAGTAATATTTACACGAATAAAGCGTTAAAAAGCAACCTCATCATTTAAACTTAAAGCTTAATGTTATATCCGATTCAAATATAGTTGTAGTCACATATTTTAATAGATATTGTTGCTACCGTCACCACATTCCGCAGTCTGTTATGCGTTTTAATTTCAGCAAGCGCCCCGCACTCGATATTTCCGGACCGATACGACCTATACGACAGCGATACGATCTTGAAGAAGAGAGCTTATTCTTCTCTCAGTGGTCGCCGACGCATCTGTCAGACCTCTGGTGTTGCGGATGCTTGTGGGGGTTGGTGATCACTTTACATCAGGTGGTTTACACTGCTCGCTTGCCGCATATGCTATATAAAATGTAGAAGTCGGGGACGAGGGAGAGCGAGATAGGTACAGAGTATCAAGTGCCTTGTCACGATCATTATTCGTTATAAATTTCCAGCGGCGCGCGGCGTAGTAACCATAGATCGTCAGCTATTGCCTTATTCTTAGAACTTTTGACTTTAAAATATAAATACTGTCAGTGGTTGTGGGAAAAAAGGGTCCCGAAAATGCTTATTATTTTTTTTTTAGTAAAAGGTGGGGAACGAAAAATCGGCGCCATTTTCATGATCACCGATGGTCATAGACATCCGTAGGGGCTATACAGATGCGTTGCCCTCCTTCTGCCTACCCCCTCCAAGAGTCACCAGTCACCACACAACATAGCAGTCACTTTATGCCGGTATCGTGTAAGCGAGTGGTACTTCTCCGGTCGTGCCGGCCTAAATGAGGTACTATTAGAAAAATTCAGTACCAACATTGACCGCTCTTGAGATAAATTCTACTTCGATGACAATCTTCCCACTCATCAGGCGAAAAAGAAATATATAAAGAATGTTCAGTCTAGTCTTATCCAGAGTCCCACCAAAAACATTCTGTAAAACTAGCCAAGTCTCGATGGATCTGCTTGTTTATCTCTAAAAACTAATGTAATCTAGACAAAGTCGTGCCAAGTCTAAGGTTCCTTACTGCAATTTCTTTATATTGTCCGCGTTTTGAGTTCCGTTATTAATAACGTCAATATCTATAAATAGCAGTAAGGAACCTTAGACTGGGCACAACTTTGTCTAGATTTCATTACTTTTTAGGAATAAACAAGCAGCTCCATAGAGACTTGGTGGGATTTCATTTTTGCAATTACTTAATTATTTCCTACTACCGAAACGTAGAAATCTATATCAAGCACTACCGAATATAATAAAAAAGTCTAGCATATCGTGCGCCCATTGCTACACCGCCAACAAATACGTCAGCATGGACGTATCTGTTAATAGCACTGTTTAAAATTCATTGGAGTAACAGTGGCGCCATCTGTCGAAAATTGGTCGTACCTATTTAGAAACCTTCGAGGGCGTATTCAGAACAACTTTACTAAAAATCATTACATTCTCAAATGCATTACGATTCTAGAAATGTGTCTCTGTAAGTCACAGAGAAATATTCATTTTTATATATAGATAATACATTTGTTTCTGTGAAACAATGGAAATACACATACAAAATTTCAACCCAATCTGTCAAGATGTTTAGAAGTTGAAATACCGACAGCAGTGCCACCTACCGGATCCAATTGTATTTCTCAAACATCCAGAAAACCATCGCAACACCCCTATAAAATTTGAACCCAATCGGTTCAGCCGTTTAGAAGTTTACCCGTTTTCATCTGGGAATGAAACATTTTCCCGTGGTAAAATGGACTATGTTAATCTGTGATAATGTAGCATTAAAAAGAGAAAAAAAATTTAGAATCGCTCCAGTACTTTCGAAGCCTATTCGTTACATACATACACACACACACACACACACACAATCAAATCTTTCTTCTTTTTATTATTACTATAGATAATTATCACTATTATAGTGACAAATACGACGACGATGATATTTTCATAGCTCAAATTATTTTTAATTTATAGATTCAAATAACGTTTCACTCAAAAAGTAATTTATGAAATATTATATTTTATCTACTAGTTGAAATTATTTGAAACCAACAATGGAAACAAAAAAGCAATCAGAAAATAGATAATTATTACCTATAGCTAGATTTTTTTAAATATATTATTAATTTTATTAATTAGTAAATTAATTCCATGACAGGAGTTTGTTGTGAGTGACCTCAGTCACCTCACAAATTATGAGTGACCTGACCTGGTGACCTTATCAGCCATGGGCGTTTAGAGTCTATGGTTTGAGTACCCAATCATGTTCAGCCAAAACACGGCACATTCGCCATTTTCCATTGTCCGGCAACAAAGCAACGCAAGCAAGTCAAGCGAACGTCGACTGTTCTATCTATCCGTCCGTGTAGGCATACTATAATTTTTGACAGCTTGCAGCGCTAGCGTTCCGTTATTATTAACAAATTACAAGAGACAATGTTTTACAAAACATTGTACTTAAAAAAGAAAATTATTTTAAATGCTGTATAATTAATATATAAATATAAAAAATAAAAAAATACTCGATCTAAATAGATCCGCCACTTTGTTGTAGGTTTAGCCTCGTTCCGTTCGTGTAGCCAGCGCATAATCAAAATTTTTACAATCTGTACATGACATTTGTGACAAATTAGTTCGCGCGAATTTAAATGCTCGAATGTGTTGTATTTTTAAAGTTTGTAATTATGAACTAAAATAAAACTTCTGCCATCAATAAACACATTTTTTTTCAATTTAATAATTGAAGTGAAGTTAATTAGTTTAATTATTAAGTATAAGTTACGATTATTTATAAAATGAACAATGAACGATATGGTTAGTGGATTATAATGAAAATTGTTAGTAGTTAAAAATGCAAATAAGTATTGTGTAATGATTTAATATTTATATTTTATTATAGTATATTCATTACAAAGTATGTAAATATTAAGTAGATTTAGAAAACTAAAATGCTTAAACTTTTCATCACCAACCTCGTCTTTTTCCCGTTCACCGGTAATCAAAGACTTACATAAGTAGGTAGGTATGTTTTTAGTATGTAGGGTTTAAGTAAGAGGTAGTGCCACACTGCATGCTTGCATGCAGCCGAATTGGGCCGGCACGACCAGGGAGGTACCTCTCGCTTACGTAAGACCGGCGTAACACTTTACGCCGGTTACAGCGTTGCTGTCGCGTTTCGTGCGGTGTGTAAGTAGCCGGAGGCCCATGGAGGTGGGGGGGAGAAAGGAGAGCAGCGCATCTGTAGTCTCTATGCGGATGTCTGTGGGCGTCGGTAGTCATGAAAATAGCTCCGACTGCTCGTTTGCCCCCTTATGCCATTTAAAAAA
>LUGF01033566.1:27468-48071 GCA_001625245.1 Calycopis cecrops | reverse complement strand
CTTACCAAATTTTTATTTAATTAATTAGATTAATATTATTTTATAAAAATAACCATACGCTTATATAAAAAAGTGACTCCTTAAATTTCTTCGATTACTTATTGGGAATAGATACATATTTTAGTTGTGGAAATAACTTTGATAGATATTGAATAGTATGGATTTAAAAATTTATGGAAACGTCAGAAATAGTGTTTTTTCATTAAAGTTTACGATTTTTTTCTATCGAGGCAAAATTCTTTAATCGTGTTTCGACGACCAAAGCACTACCCCGTATTTTGTTAACATTAACAGCTAAAAAAAATATGATAGTCAATAGTTTTCAAAGGTTTTGAACATACGTGAGCACGGATTGACAAATTTGGAGCGACTATTTTATTATACTTACTAAAGTTATTTATTTCAGCAAATTACATGATACGAAAATGTAGTACCGCTGTTGCATTAGCCGTTATAAAAACTAAGCCCCGCGATCTTACACTAATGGAGTATATAAACGAGCTAAGAGTGAAAGGTGACTCACATTTGGATTTATTTCAAGACATATTTATATCGGAAAGCGATTTCTTTGACCCTGATGACGAAGATATCAATGATTCAAATAGAGATTTCGAAAATGGAACAAATCAGACGAACGATCTGGGAAATATTCCATGTAATTCTATAACAGTTTTTAATGATGAAGATAAAGAAAGAACCGAAAGGAACATTCATCGAAAGGAATTTGTTTCGGACGTTGATATTTGTGAAGCTGATTTCAATAATAGTGTTTCTATTTTGAAAGACATAGATAAGGCCAATCCTACTGAAGAAGAGGCTCGAAACAATTCTATAAGGGAAATATTAAATATATATAAAGAAATAGACACATCAGAAAGAAATGAGGTTGGTAAACGATAAACACTTACAATTAAGACTATGTCAAAAAACTGTGTATCAGCTAGCTAGTTTAGGTTCTCCATAAGAACGAACGTAAAGAAAAAGGTTGTATTTATGCTGCAATGCCGAATAGCCTGCCCAACATGACCGAGGAAGTTCCTCTCGCTCACATCTGCATAACAATTATATAGGTATATGGGCAATCAGAATTACAATCATGTATGTGGTAATTTTGTTTACTATTATTATTCAAAAGAGTTCCGTATAATCCTCTCCTATAACTTATCTTTTTAGGAATTTATTACCACATCAACACCTAATCGTTGTACGCAATCAACGATTTGTGAGACCGCACAAGAGAATTTGTCTAATAATTTTAACATGAACAGCAAAGAAACATCTGCGGTTCCACATGACTCTAATGTCGATAATTACAAAAATGCTGTTTTACCAAATAAAGCCCGCGATTCTCAAGAAACTGAACTATATACTTTATACAGCTTTACTGATAATTTTTCGCACATAAGTCAAAGTCAAGACAATATTAATGTACCCATGAATTGGCTGGATAATAGATATTACAGGCTTAAAACAACCGATCATAATAATGAAGCTAGTAAAAGTAGTAAACTAGAAAACACAGATAATGCTCCTAGGACAGTTGACAAATTTGTTGATAGTAATATAAATTCTAAATATGAATATAATGTAACTGAAAAACAAATATCGGATAGTACCTTTCATGGTGTTAATATTAATATCGAAAAAAGAAATACTGTTGAAGCTTTCAGTTCAAATGCTTTACTCAGTAAACATGATACAGTCGGAAACAAAAAGCATCAAACAGCAAAAACTCCTGCCAGTTCAGATGAATATTGCTCTTTGTTTAGAGACGGAACCAAAAATAGTCGCAATAGAAAACATTCGGTAGAGGAATCACAAAACAAAACTATCATATTTTCAGGAAGTTTTGACAAAACCACTTTTACAAGTATTTCATTTCTTAGGGACACAGAAGCTTCTAGTTCATGTTGTCCTACCGACTTTTTAAGCAAACAAAATAATCAAGCTAATAGTATGGTATACAATGCAGGCACTGAGATTGGTTCCGCGAAAGAAACTCATAGGAGTAGTCTGTCGGACAATCAATTTTTACTTTCGAACTCTATTCAGGAACTGTCATCAAAAAATTATTTTAATGAGGATAATAGTGACTCAGTTGTGGTAAATACTAAAACAGATGAACAAGTTATAATGGAGAAGAATAATTGCAAATGTTCTCAATTTGAATCCGGCTACGAAACACAGTGTACTAGCAAAAATGACAAAATATCGCATGATCATAATGTAATGGAAAACAAATCGGACACTACAGACAGGTTAGAAGAAATGGTGGCATTTAAAATTTTTGAAGAACTAAATAGAATAAAGAATTATATTGGTAGACAGGGTAGACATTTAAGTGATAGTGGAAGAATTAATTCTCAAGGTGAGTCACTTCATAAATAGAAAAATCAGAAAGCAATTGCATGGGCGCTAGGCACAAATGTACTTATATTACAATTTTGGTTTCAAATAACGACTTCGTTGTTTCTTTACTCAAATTAATGCATGCATGCACGTATAAAATATACTGCTGAATTGCATCTGCCACTGCTGATGAGCTATGTTTAGAAGCCGACATGACACCAGTGTCGGCGTGTGATATGGCTAAGTAATAGCTGTGCCGTCGCGTTTCCTTCACTTTGATGGCCTGGTGGCCTAGTTTCACATTTGTATAATCTCTATCCGGAAGTTTTTTTTATATTAATCACCAGGACAACCCAATGGGCTATTTTCCATGTTTTCAAAAACTACTCCAGAATGTTTATCAGTGAGCAAGGAACTTATACAATTTTTTGTTTTTATTTCTGATAAATATTTATCTCAAATT
The DNA here is from genome assembly GCA_001625245.1 of Calycopis cecrops. Taxonomy (NCBI): domain Eukaryota; kingdom Metazoa; phylum Arthropoda; class Insecta; order Lepidoptera; family Lycaenidae; genus Calycopis; species Calycopis cecrops. Next base: position 45,259 of record LUGF01033566.1, on the reverse strand, counting down.
TTCAAATTAAAAGTTCATAATTTATAAAACCCGCGAAAACCCTTCTCTAAACAAAATTGCATCTTGGGACGTATTAGCTTTGTTAGCATACGGAAAATTACTGCCAGTTAGTACAGTTGTTGTTGTCAGTTGACAAATCCATAAGATGAGCTAGAAATTTGACAAATGACTAGTGCTATGAATGAATGAATGAATGAAATATACTTTATAGTGCATATTACAGAGTACAGAAAAAAAAGTTACATTTTAAAGTAATTACTATCAGTGGATTTCGGAATCAGCATGCACTTGTTACGTCATCAACAATCGTTTCGTGTCACGTGACTTATGAATAAAAATAAATAATTTTTAAAATAGATTTTAATATAAAATATTGATTATTTTCAAATTCAAGTCAAATTATTTCACTACCTACATAATGTCTTTAAAAATCATATTTATTAAAGATTACAGTCAATAAGCTTTTATTTTTAATACTGGAAAATAGCCCATTCGGGTACCCGTTTGGCAGTAGGACCCTGTCTGACCGAAACTCGACCGCAGCCAAATTGGGCTGGTGACACTGGAAAAGTATGCGCACCGATATTGTTTTAAAGACTTTGTACCTATGTAGAAGCTGTAGCATTTCAATTCGTGCCTTCCGGTGCTCCGTTTGTCATAGCGAGAACAGGACGACGCCGTGCGATTGCGCGGACGTGATCATTAGTCATCAAGCAGCTTAGACAGCTCCATTCTTTTAACAGCGTAGGCGAAACTAACAATTAGACCCTTTGGGTAACTGCCGATACTAGTAAATATTCGCACAGTGTTGCACTCCTTCCTCCTCTTCAATTAGCCACCAGTTACTTACAAACCATACGAAAAGCGATAGCAAATCCATCAAACCCATTGTGCCCCTGTGATGCTTTCAGGGAGGGAGGTTCTAGGGGTCTTAAGCCCTTTCTTCTCCTAAGAAGCTGAGTAAGAATAATGAAGTTATTAATATAGCCAAGGTCTCCCCTAATCAAGATGTCTGATCCATGTCACCAGACATAATCATCAGCTCAGTCCAATGGAATGCCTCGATAAGGACTATTCCAAGGATCCGCTTTGGCATAAATAAATAATGAGGATATCATAAAATTTATTAGGTTCACAATTGTCTGGTGTCAGAATCAACGAATCCGGTTACTGCTTGTTAAATTATATAATGGAGTATCCACTTGTTGCGAAGACTATGGAAATCACTGAAGAAGTTTCTCAGGTACTGACCAGACTTTATTTTACTCCTACAGCCGTACATAATTGGAAGCTTTGATTTAAAATTGGTCTAGTCCGAACAGAGGACTGCGCGTCAAAAAACCTAGCAAGTAATATAGCGAGTAGCTCATTAAAATTTAGTTCCTAAATTATGCGCTTGCCGTCACTACATTTAGCGCCATGCTAGAAACCAGAAGCTAGGTTCCCAGCGCTATGGAAGCTCCTCTCCGTATGTACGGAAGTTCATTTACTCGTTTTTAAAATAAAAAGTAAAAGGAAATCACGCTTTTTTATCATAATGAACATTATGGTTTGTTTGAATATGCATGGGCAAATCGGATGCACCTGATTCATCATCATCATCACCCCACTTAAGATTTTTAGCCCGGTTTCATTACAACCATCTTATTGGATAAATGTGATTGCCTTCGAACACTGAATGTACTTTCTAACATTCGTTGCTGAGATGTCCTCAACTCCTACAATTTTGCGAATTGCGGGTCCCCAAGACAGTTTTACTGTCTGGGAGCCACAATGTATTTAATCAGAAGAAAATAGGAGAAGTGGGAAGTAAGTAACTCCTACAATTTGTAATAGTTTAGTATTTCTGATTGTTTTGTCTTTTTTTTCTTTTATAGCTCTTTCTTAATCTTTCTCCATTGAAAGCCATATTCTCATATATTTTAAATCGAGATTATTATGATAAATAGGACTATAATTTAAGACTGAAACATTCAAAATGTTCAAACTTATGAACGGTTAGCCGATAAAGCTATAAATTATTAAGTTTATAAAATAGCAATTCTTTATCGAAAATGTTTTGATCGATTTTGATTTGTGTTTGCTATATAGGCTGCCTATATAGGGCGAGAGGCATTAAATAAAACGACGACAAGTATACGAAAATACTTTTGTCAAACAAGTTAAAAGGCGAAAAAATGTTATCACAATTTGTACCGGGCGGCTACAGCGAGCACGGGGTGAATGAACCCGAACGGCCATAGTCGGCGATCTGCTGTGATACAGCGTGTACGAAGTGAGAAAAAACTTTAAAGAATACCCGTGGCTAAACTATGGCTCCGATTGATCTGATTTTTGTTGTTACCTGGAAATTATACACTAAATATGTAGTTTCATTTAATGCCTTTCGCTTTTATCAAACTTGTATATAACTGAAAATAAAAAAAAATTGTATGTGATTTTCTCAATTATTATTTTCAAGCGACTTCTGCGACTCTATTACGATTTGATCAATTTTATGTCTGGTGTCCATTAGATTTTTCCTCAACCTGTACACAATAAGACTGGCAGCCTCGTCACTAATATAAGGCAATTCATTCTTAATATTTCTCTTTACGTCTTCAAACGTCTTATCTGGAAGACCGTCAACAATTAAATCTATTTCGTTGACATTGTGCTTTCCGTTAACTATGTCTTTCAAGTCTCTGGCAAAGTTGTGTAGAAAATCTTCTACAGTGTTCTTTATTGCGTCTATTTCACGTGTTGTTAACTTTTTATTATGTATTTTAACGTAATCCATCATCACTTCTTTGAATCTCTGGATGTACGCAACAAGTTTTGAATCATTCTCGTCGGCGCTTTTTTCCATGTTTAGATCAGTGTCTTCGCCAGTTAGTTTTGGAAGACTCTGGACTGTTATTATAAGCGCTGCATATATAATTGTTTTTACTGAAAGGAAATAAAAAGAAATTATTTTCATTAGGTACTAGGTAGATATACAATACGATACTTACAACTGTTTTTATTTATAATAACATTTTAAACGTCTTTGTTTTATTCTGATCACAGCAGAGAGATCATCACAAATTTTAACTCTTACCAAAGATCTTATTCTCTCTCTGTCTAATTTAATTCTCTATTTGTCTACCTCATAACACGTGAGTAGGACTTATTTATGTAGATAACTACTTTTGCAAAGTTTTTCGGCGTAATAACGTCTTGTAATGACGATATCAATGAACGCCGGCTGCACGCACGTTAAAGCATGACTCATTGTCACGTTATGCCGCATGTAAGCGACAGCGCGGAACAAGCGATAGAGAGGTACGATCGAACTAAGAGTTTGACTCTCTTCCACTCCATCGGCCGTCACATAAAACTTTCTTCCGGAAACCGACTTTACGGGTAACTTTTTTTATTCATACTGCTATCACAATCAATATTATTAACACGAAACTTTTTAGGAGCGTTTGTTTTACTTTCACGCAAAAATACTCAACGGAATTCGATTAAATTTAGATACATAAAAATTAAGTAACGTAAAATAATTTCAGCGCCGATAAAATTAATCAGTTCCCGTGGGAAACGCGGCTGTAACCTGACACTAGTTATTCTATAAATTATTAACTTACTCATAGGTAACATTATAAGTATTTCTAAAAAGTAGTTAAACTACGTCTAATATTGTATAAATAAACTGAATTGGCTTATATAAACTTGAAAGTTATGTTGTCGTAAAGAACAATCCGTCTAAATTGAAATTTTATATTTACCTACTTCAATAAAAAATAAATAGCTTTTTTGTTTTGTAAGAAATAAACTTACACATCATGGTAATCGGTAACCTCTGAACGGCGGCTGTGTATTGCGACTCTTTGCACTCGCTAGAACTTCAAACGCCTGGTGCGTTCTGCTAGAGTGAAGCAGAAATCTATACATATAATAAAACAGTAAAATTTTAGTGTCTGTACATTTAATATATTTACGAAAAACTAATTGGGGGCGATTTTAAAATAGTAACACAGAACACTTTTCTATGATTTTGAATTTTTTTGTTTGTCCGTTTGTTCGGGCTAATCTCCGAAACTACTGGACGGATTCGAATGAAACTTTACAGCTTTCATATCAGAATAACATAATAAGTTAAAAAATATAGGGATTTTTGAAGTCCGAAATTCACGCGGGCGAAGCCGCGGGCGGAAGCTAGTTTAAAAAATAAAATCAGTCCAACAAACAATTCTTGATCTATTTTTTATAGTATAATCGGAGCCATCTAGTGACTATTAATGCCCTTTACGTTCCGTACGATCGTTTTGTTTTTTGACGCATGCATGCAATATTGCAATACCGACTAAACCCCTGTGGATGCCTTCAGCTATAATAGGAGGGTCCCGCATCTGCACTATAATGTTTAGTTTGGTGACAAATCTTTTTCGAACGAGTTGCCTTTCGCAAATTATGGTTACGAGGACAAGTTACTTTTTCTCACAAAAAAAAATAAAAATTAAATGTATTTTGATTTTATTAACCTAAGTACTAATATCTTCAAATTATTTTTTCTTCTTCGCAAAATATTTACAGAAATTTTTCGAACGTTACATCACTAATCTGCAAGCAACAAGATCCCTCCAGCGACAAGGCTGGCCTCGGCGAAGAGGCCAGACTTTTGCTTCTTAGGGACCGTCCGGCTGCCTCTGAACAGTCTCTTCTACCTCGTCGGAACCTTGCAATGGAGTCAGGTCCCCATCCTGATCCGCTGGCCCCAGTCCTCTAAAGGAGCGCGGCACCAATCTGTCTGTAACCGGACCCGCCAGTCGTTCTATAACAATATTAAATTAAGAATGTAGCATGACGCGGTCCCCTCAATTCTGCGACAATACCTTATAGCACAGTATAAGTATTCATACAGCGCAAGTGTACATTTCTATTGTGTGGGCGCGAGTTATGAAACATCCTCATTTATGGCGCAATAGCTTCACTTTTGACTGAATTTAGGCTGTCGCACCCAACAGTAGTCCAGGAAACTTCGCAAGACATATTCCATCATTTTGCTACGATGGGGCAGAAAAATGACAGTGTACAAGTCTAGAAGAATTCCGATGCAGAGCCGACAATGGCTTAACTTACTTTCCGAGGCACAAGGGGTGTAATACAGTCGCAATCCTTTCTTTTTTTTAGTGTCGCATCGTCACTGATCCTGGGTGAAGTTCAGTGGTGTGAGCGAATGACGCAATTAGCATTTTTTTTTATTAATATTTCCTAACTACAAATTAGATCGAGTCTAGACTTCGTTGTGGGCACACAGTTTTAAAATACAAATTCTGTATATTAGTGGGAGTTAATCTGAGTTTTTGTTTTTTAAAAACCCTTCAGAAAACCACTTCGGAACAGTACAACCACACCGACTTCAGGACAGGTTTTACAGGGTGTTTCATGACATGTGTGGAAGCTTGATCGTGTCGGTAGTCAATCAAGTTCGACAGCGCCGGATCCTGATAAGGGCTTAGGGGAGCTGCAGCCCGGGACCCGTAGACTTTGGGGCTTTACGATCATTTTTACATCTATAAAAGGTCTCCTTTCCGAGGTCTACAAAACCTCTTTATCCAGCGCTTCTTGCCGAACCTCGTATCTACTCGTTACAATAAAATAAGTTTGATAATAGCAAGGAATAAGATAAGAATTGACCGCTAATTGAGGCTGAGTCTATGTTGGGCTGCTCAGGCTTTTTGACAATCATAGTTACTATTTGTAATTTAATCTGATGAATTGCTTTTATGCGACTGGGTCACCTACATCACTAACTAAACATTACATTGAAAGATTCCATTACGTATAAACATAAATGCTTGAAATGCTTTGTATTCTAGTGAGAATCATGTTCAACCGCAGGCATGAAGGTCCGGGTTGGTCGAAATAAAGTGTCATTGGGTTTTCAGTTTCAATAACAATACATTCTTGAAGTAAGTAGTTTCTTAGCTTAGGAGAGCGCATTAAGATTTAACTATTGGATTTTTGGACTGCCGTCCGGCACCGAATGGGGAATAGAGAGAGCACTACAGCCTATAGATAGACGCTAAAGAGAATATGTCTTACGTTTAATCCTTTGAGGGGGCCTATACAGGACCGGATTTGGGGCAGGGCAGGGCCTCTGAATCGCGCCCTCCACAAAAAATATAAAAAATCGGTAGGTCGGCATTTTGTTTTTATTAAGATGAGTTATTGTGTAAAGCATGAAAGAGGATAACAGGAGATTCAATTGCTCAGTGCCGGCCTTCAGGTGGAAGCAGCATGCAACTAGTACACCCCAAGCCATAATGTAATGTACCTAACATTATGGCTTGGGGTGGAGACGTCAAACCCGATATGCCGGTGATCAGAATGTATTTCCGCCTCCTGCAAGACTCGCCAACCGTTCACACGTCTCGTCGGGCTAGAGTTGGGCTTCCGAGTGACATGTCCGCGGCTGAATTTTCTATCCCCGGCCATGCACGTGTGTGGCCCGGGCTTAGACATTAGTAACATATAGGTTAAAGGATATCTAAGACCATTTTCGTTACGATCCAGTTTTCTGACCTAGTACCAGTATTGGTGATTTTAAGTCAAAAGTAACATATTTAAGCTACTAGTAAAGCCACTAAAAATAATGTTTTTAAACAAAATTAATAGTAAAAATAAATTTTGTAAATAATCTTTTGTTGAAAATGAGGCCTCCATTCTACCTTGCCCTAGCACAGATTAATAAACTTAACAGATACTTCACTCCCATACAAAAGTGTCAATACCTACCGCTATAATTACCTACAAAATCTTGCTCATGTTCGCAGCGAAGAAAAATGCACCTTATTTACGCTTCTATAGAGATGCAGATTGTATGGCTTACGTGCAAACACGTCATAGAACAAATGCGCAAGGGTTGGTAGTAACATGATTTTAGTAATATTTAACAAATATTGTGAAATATTAATAATTTTTATTCGTGAATTAGTTTAATAGATGTATACACATTATTCAGTACGAAACTAAAGATGTTTTTAGATGGAATAATCCATAGCACAAATAAAAACGGATAAATAATAGATAACAAAAAAGTTTGAATTTTAATGGACTTCTGTTTGGCTTCGGCTGATCGTTTGTTCCCTATAGGTACTATAAAAAAGCAACGGGTAGGTATTAGAAAAAATAAGTACCTAAGTACGTAGTAGGTACCTACATAATATTTATATATACCTACAATACATGTATGTTTTAGGTTGCCGTACCTAAAAATTAAAAATGGGACCCTATTACTAAGCCTCCGCTGTATGTCTGTCACTAGACTGTATCTTATAAACCGTGATAGTTAGAACGCTGAAATTTTCACAGAATAAATAATAATTAAATAAAAATTAAGTAAATATCAAACATGGGCTCCCGTACAACAAAAGTAATGTTTAAGCCTAAGCATTCTTTACTCGATATTAATAAACAACAACACAAACTTGAATAAGTATTTGATAATGTAAGTATTTGGAAATATATTACGTATAATAATAAATAGGTATCTAACACATCAAAAACACAAAAAATATTATAATACGTGCATCTAAACGCGGTACGATTTTCATTATTTTTTTTTTAATTTATACCCATGCACTTCACAATTGTTACTTGGTTTCGGCATTTTTTACTAAACGCGAAAATTGTACAGTGCACAATATTATGTGAATGCGCGAGCGTGCGACGGCCCTGTGTCGCCGATATCTTCGAAGATAGCCCGAGCCGTAAGTATAAAACGCGTGACCTCGAGCGAGTGACGGACGCCTGGCCCTAGGGCACTAAATCAGGCATTGTAATGTTTATATGTCAATTAATTTGATTGGTTAAAGGTATTAGGAAAGTTTGTGGACAAGCTGCACGAAGAGGAAAACTACCCTCATTTTTTGGAGAAAATCCTTGAAAGAGTTGATGAACTACTGACAGAAATCTACGTGGCAAATCGCGATGAAGACTTGGTAAGTTTTTTTTATTAGTAGTGCCTACTTTATTTTGCAATTGGAATAATTATTGCATTCAATTTTTAACGCTGTTACAACAGAGGAATGTCGTCAGAATTCAGGTTCACTAATACAACGTATAATTATTATCACAAGCTTGATCCTTAGTTCATAATCAATCAAATCAAATCAATTAAACTAACCATTTTAAAGTGTTGTTTTACAAGCCAATTGGGGCGGCGAGATAATGGTTTCTCACATACCTAATATCAGCGCAGAGTGATGTGCATGTGGTTGGAGCTAGGAAGGCTGGTCGCCTTCCTACACAATACACGTCTTCCCATAATACGAACATATGGTACACTAACCGCTTGCTTGTCGCTTAAATAACAATTAAAAACAAATAAAGACACCTAAAATTTGTTTTTCATTCTTAAGATCGTGATTACTAAAACTGCAAGCTATGAGTGAGTTCTTTAATCATTTCTACCTAGATATATTCTCGATTCTGTGTTGCAATTGAAACATATTTAGGAATGTGTATACGAATACTATATTTAAGTAATTAAAACACACTGGTGTATGGTTTTATTTATATTACGGTGTATCGTAACGGTATCACCTCGAGCCGTTCAGTATTCTTTGTATGAAACTACATACTGCAACGCACACTAATGGTAAACGTAACGTAATCCCCTCGCCTCAAAATCATATCAAATCATATATCATTCAAATAAAAAGGTAGGAACATATAAAGACAGCCAACTCAAAATATTTCACGTTCACTTGGAGCACACAATATAAATAGTATATATACAATATACTTAGACTTAGGTATAAAAACACACACACACACACACGGTGCAACCCGGTCTCAATGTCAGGAGAAAAAAACGATATGTTTCGCGTTGATCCCCGTATGCATAAATTAAATAGGTATAAAGAACCTGTACTTACCTAAAATGTTTAATTCTCTTCAGCTGAAGAAGGATGAGCAAATGAATCGAGTGCTGCTTTTGAACAGATCCAAGAACATCACCATGTATACAATAGAGAAAATGTTGCCATTGTTAGAGGACGTGTGTGCCATGTTGGAAAAAAACGATCTCATGGAGATAGAGTGTTTGGGGAAATGTGAGAATCTGTGCTACGTCTTCCACCTGCTTGAAATTTTGCTGAAGAGGTACAACGCTGTGGCGAGCAGCCAAAGTAACACGCAACTATCGCAGGTTCGTTAGTCAATTTCAAACCACCCGAAATGACTTGAAATCTTCAAGTCAAGTCTTATTCTTTCCTCAGAGGTCGGCAACGCATCTGTTAGACCTCTGATGTTACGGATGTCCGTGGGCGTTGGTGAGCACTTTACGTCCGGTGACCCAACTGCTCGTTTGCCTCCTATGCTATAAAAAAAAGACACTAATCCAGATATGGTCGGACCTTTTTCCACACCGAGCCGTCCACTCTTAAATATCCACCACGCGAATCGCGACGCGACTTTCATGCCAGGCTTGTGATAAAAAATCGGTCCAGAATTCTCTCCACTTCAATATATGAGAAAAGATTGGGCCTTGCGGCGCAGCTGGAACCGGGGATCGATTTTTTTCCGATTGGCAAACATCAAGGTCTCGTGGTGAAACCCATGCTGGGGTTACATTTTAGCATACATTTAGAGTTTCGAATTAAATGCTTAGATTAGACCAAACCAGTAATGCCATTGATAACTCCAGAGCCAATGATAACAAAGCTGTAGATGTTGGTAATGGTGTAACACTGGTGTATGGTGGAATGACAGCAAAATGAAGTCCCTCCGGCCATTAGAACGCTCTCGATCGCAGGATTGTAACGTGTTTAACTTTATTCATGTCGGAAAAATGGTCTCCATGATGCATCATATATATATATATATCATCCACGATCATAATTTATCAACTTGATGCAACTTATAACACGCCAATATATTTCAGAATAATAAAAGTCTAAAACGAAGCACGATAACGGAGATTTGGAGGAAAAAATGGAATCTAAGTAAGACCGACGTCAGCGAGGGTAGTTTTAAGAAAAAGTGCGCTATAACACAGATCAGCGAGGTTCTGAACAAAATAATTGTAAAGGGCATGGACGGTTACAGCCTAATAGCTTTCGCCGCTCTACAGTGTTTCAATTTGTTACAATCTAAATAAAATCATTACATATTTTTGTCTTATTTTTTTATGGTATTAGGGGGTAAACGAGCAGTCGAAACCATTTTCATCACTACCGGCGCTTATGAACTGCCGTTTAGAGATAAGCAGATGCGTTGCCCTCCTTCCTCCTCCCAACTCCATAGGAAATCCTTACACACCGCACGAAACGCGACAGCACAGCACACAGCGCATGCATGCAGCGTGACACTACCTCTTCCTACCACCATTACTACCTCAATTTACTTCAATAATGTATTTTTAGCTCTTTATTTTTCGAGACGCACCTGATTGCCAATGAATATTGATTAATTTCATTTTGACCTCGCAATCTGATAGAGCTGGGCCAGGATGTTGCTTGCTCCGGATGCTACATGGACCAGGGCCGCCACTGTAAGGAACTTTTTTATATTGATGATAATGATATATTAAATAATAAATTATGAGAAGATTACCTATAACACAATAGATACCTATTATTTATACAGGGTTAGTTTTTGGTCACCGGCCAAATTTTCAGATTTGGTTCAGTATCAATAATACATTCGATTTTTTAAATAAAACAAATAAGAAAAATAATATAAAAACATTTTTGTCCCGTACGAAAACAAACACCGTGTGGGTAACATAATTGATCATAGCCGCGGTGCGCCGCGCGGCGGCCGCACTCAGTGGATAACAAAACACAATCAGCTGTTGAGGTCAACACACTCTTCGGGTGCCAATGCGCGTAGGTATATTTACGGACCATTTCAAATCGATGTTTATGTAACAAAATATTACAAATAAGACGACAACATTAAAACACACCCTTGAAATGATGTTTATTTCCTTATTTTTAAATATGGCCGGTGACCAAAAACTAACCCTGTATAGGTATGGCTGTATAGTTGCAAGTCGTTATAGAGCAAGGTTTATCAAAGTGAGATCCATGGACCCCCTGGGGGTCCGTGGCGTATGTGTCGGGGGTCCGCAGGAGCCCAGTTAAACCTTAACATTCCTGTGTACATACAGTGATTTATAATATATTACATAAATGTTTGTTCTCTTTTCCTAAAATATTCTTTGATAGGGGTCCGAGGAGTTTTTTAATTTCAGGAAAGGGGTCCGTGACTGAAAAAGTTCAAGAAACCCTGTTATAGAGATATGCCCAGAGGTTGAGAACCTTAGAAAGAACAGAGTACCTACATAAAGTGTCTATAAAACAAATATAATCATGAATTATATATTGCATATGTTTTTGTAAATAAGATAAAGTAAAATTTCGGCAAAAACAAAGAATTAGGTATTACAATAGAATAAAACAAAATAAAAAATAACATCTTTATTTAAACCACCATCTTAATATACAACATTCCATAACACAAAAAAAAAACATAATTTGGACTAGAACAAAAAAGAATTCCGGATTGTTTTCGTGGACCCGAATAATTGTCCACGTGGTTTTACGTTACATAGACTCCTCCACAATTAATAAAGTATGTGGGTATTTTTACAATATATCAGCAATGGCGTAACGATAGCGTAGCAAGGCAGCACAATGTTGGTCAGAAAATTAAAAGAATATGTTAGAACTAGCTCAGCCCTGCTGTGTCACCCGCGTAAATTTCGTTCCCGTGGAAAACAGAAAATCATCCCATGGCATCCCATAGGAACATTTTTAGGGATAAAAGCTATCCATCCAAGTCACCCTCTATGTGTGTGCCAAATTTGATGAAAATCGGTTCAGCAGTTTTTACGTGAAGGTGTAACAAACAAACAAACGAACAAACAGACATACAAAGTTTCGCATTTATAATATTAGTAGGATTTTGGGATCATTCAAGTTTTACGTAAGCAATGCGAATACCCCCCCACCCCCTTTCAGTGCTTACGTAAAACTTGAACGACGCCTGCAACACAACGTAAATGAATTAGGCATCTTGACATATTCTTAGGATTCCCCGTCCCAATACTCATCCAGAGAAAGTCCCGCGAGATAAGTTAGGCACGTGCCTCACACGACTGTACTCAAGGAAAGTGACCCAATTTATTGAGATTTAAATGTCAAAACAATTGGAGCGCTACAAAAATAACGGAAGTAACACATCATTGTCATTAAGAAATTAATTTTTTCTGCAACTATCTAAGTACGTTGACAATGTTTGAAAATATATCATAATATGAAATAGTACAGACTATAATTTTCCATAATAATAAACTTAAACTATGCTAGGCATTACATACCACATTTCTTTAAAATGTTATATTATAAAAAAAATTGTCCCAAGGTAAAGCACCGCTATATATGAAAAAACATCGCATTTTATGATAACAATTAATACACATAACTTAGTCGTCCTCACAAAATAGGCTTTTTGGATTATAAAGAAATAAAATCCATATTTGAAATGAATAAAATAAAGTCGTATTCCAATATTAACCGACACAAAAAATAATTACAACAATATCACAACCTAGGGCCTATTTAATAAAAGCAGTAAAAAAATTAAACTTGCTGGGAAGCGTAGACAAATGTGCAAGTTTTATTACTATTATCAAACAGGACCCAGGTAAACACTAGGTAAATCTAAAAAATATATGGCAACACCCAAATTGCACGAAAAAATCCAATGACACGTAAAGAGATCATAGATATTCTTATATATCTATATTAAAACTTGAAAACAAAAACCGAATTTCTAATTACAATATAAAAATAATTAGTAAGTGGTACTCAGATTTCTCTACCTCAGAGAACATGTGTAGCGTTTTTTTTTAAAGAAATTTGTATTAAATATTCGGTTTCTCTTTCAAGACTTATTTTTTAAAACGGCAAGATTAAAAAGCATACCTATTAAATTAATATTATTTATACAATACCCTATTGTTGTCGAAATGGCTAAACAGTTTTATCCATGTGGTACATACTTATTTCTATAACACTTCCAATGAAATTTGATTTCTTTTTCTACCGAATAGAACGATTAGTCATACAAATTTATGATTAATAATTTTAATAAAATGAATATCGTTCTTTTTTAAACTTACTTTTGTAAATAAAATCTTCAGAAATAAAAGTTTGTTTTTTTCATTAAATGAATTCGGAAAACCCTCCCACTTCCCGCTACTTCTCTACCAACGACTGGACGTTACATTACATTTTATGTTGACAGAAGAATTCTCCTAGGTTGGAACTACTAACCATCTGAGGTCGTATTGTAGGATTCTTCTGTATTTTAACAATTGAATGCAAGCACACAATGTGACTTTTTTCCAGAGAATACATATAATTTTAAGCAGGGCAAAACTGTGGCAAAGGAATTTGCCACGGTTTTGCCATTTAGCACCTTAATAAATTAATACGCCAACTCATGTTTAATCAACGAATTGTTCCCGTAATATAAAATTTAAACAAAATATAATTTCTACAACATTTTTCTCATGGCAACCATTACTAGTTAGTTTTTATACGTTATATTTATGTAAAATTATAAATTGGGCATAATCTTTTAGATTATTAAACCACCAATTATATGCACTGGCGACATAAAATAATTTGCTTTAACAAAAATAAATAATACTTTTTTTTTCAAATCTATCAAGACAAATCATAGGCAACATATTTTGATCTTGGATCTAAATATTGCAAATGTTGACCTACTTAGTATCAAATTAAACCAATCCATCTCAAAATTTCCACACCGTAATCTAAACTTACCAACTAGAAGATCTTCATAAAACCATGTATTACTACGAAAGAGCTTTTAAAACTAATTTTAGACTAATAAAATTTTGTACTGAAAATCGGCCATATCTACTTTCCTATCTAACGTTTCCACCGCAGACGTACATTTAGAACAAAATTTGGAACACTGAAATTTAAAAATAACGATCCGACAACAAATAAAAGTAGTAAATTCAGAATTAGGAATTTCTAGACTTGATAGATTTTTGACTATAAACGCTCTAATTATGATGCCATCATACAATTTGAGCAGGTTTTAACACTTTGTTTTCTGACATTAGGCATATGCGTTTAAAATAACGCGACTTAATTTGCATCCAGAGACTGATCTTAAAGACCGTCTTATGCTAGCCGTAGGTAAGCGAACAAGTGATTTATGAAATGAACGCATGTAACTTTCTTAACGTGCAAATTTTATAATAATGTTGTTTATCAACGCTTGGAAAATGTTTCTTTTAAAAGCCAATGCAGACTTGGCCGTTGCGTTGGAGGCATGCAGCTGCCGTCCGCGGTGGAAGTCACACAAGTATCCTACCATCACATTGTAGAATCATCACAGATATTTCACCATTTCGCTTGTACCGACGATGTCGACATATTTCACCAACTTTCCTTTTTTTTCGATGTAACTAAATACTAATTGTAGCTAATTGAATTTCTTTTATTGATTCATGAATGAAAGTGATAAAGCGTATTTTTTTTATTCATAACTCAAGAAATAAGGTTGTGTTCCAAAATCCAGGGGCGGTCTCGGCCCATTTTCTTAATTGTAACGAAATAAAGTCGAACATTGGTGTCATACACCGACAGCGCTCGGTACACAAAACCACGCCCATACCCAATAATTTCAATTTCTCAATTACACTAACTAAAATATATCTCAAACTCTTAACTTACTAAACGCTGTAACGTCTGACGTTACAAAAAGAATTTATCGTCACACCTTTCGTCTTCAGTTTTTGGGGTAGGGTAGGTACACACTTTAGGTATATCCCTAGATAAGTAAACGATCTTCTAGAACTTGAAAGGCAGTAGGTATTATCGTTTTACTACCCAATTAGGCCCGTGCAATATTCGTTCAAGTTTTATTTAAGTGTAGTCTACGTGAGCAATTTACGAACAAAAATTGCATTCACCTATATCAGTAAAGATTTATGTACGCATTGCGTGCGGCGCGCACGCAAAACACGTACGCAGTGTTGTTTGATTCACGGTGCAATTGTAAAGGAACACTAAAACCTGCCACAAGTACTATGTAACAATCATATTTGCTACAGAACTTAAGCTTTAACGTTTCCTTGGCAGATACTATCCAGAATAATGTGACTATGCTGGAAACAAAATAGCCCAATTTTGTTTTCAATGTGTAATATAAAGCTATATGATTCTGTTATGCTGGAAGTATTAATTTAAGTCACCTTCGCAAGATTTAATTTATACTGGAAGAAATAAAGAAGATGAAAATATACGATTTTAAACATCTACGTATGCACGCATTAAAAACGAGTCTCTTCTACACGCGAGAGAAGTTATACATCTTTCCTTTGAAAGAAACTAATCATGTAAGAATAAAACTAGAATGTAGTGACAACTATATTTTACTACTATAACCTGCATAGATAATTTTGTAACTATCTTGTCATTCTTTTCTATAGATGGCATGCGTAGATCACGCTATATTTGAGATATTTAGTAAATAACTGCATCTCGTGAATTTCTTGGTATTAAACACGCCAAAAACATAACTTAAAAAACGATCACTTAAGATTGCTTATAATACATATAGGTAAATACCTATCAATATGATTTTCAAACTCTGTTATCCTTTTATTACACTATTATAGTAATATATCTCGTGATCTTTTATTCATTAATCCATTCAGCTTCTGCCTCGTTCACTCAATAAACGGTTATTATAAAGTAGTTTTCTGTTTAACACTTGCGCAACTTACACATATCAAAATTTCCTATCACCTCCCATTCCCCACTACTTACTGAAAATGCGTTTATCAAATCTGATATGCCATCTGAAACATATATGGTACCATCATAAATGTATTCTACCAGATACTAAGTGAGAATGCATGACCAAAGCCCCTAATTTAAAACATTAAAAACAAAGAATTACATCAAACCATTTCAAAGATATAAAAAAATCTTTAAAGTAAATGAAATCCATAGCACACAAAAATATTATTAAAGTAAACGCTAAATCGGCACTGTTGTAACGTGATAAAGAGGGTAGTAGATTATTTACACAAGAATGTACATTCAACGTATTGGTTTGCTGGACTTCTTCACTGCTGGTTCAATAATATGCGACATGGTCATATGGCGCCTGTAAAAATATCGTTTGTTAGCATATATCATTCATTGATGAGGAACACAGGAGTTTAGCAAGAACAGTACTTTGGAACACTATTAAAAATAAAATGCTAGTCAATTTTTACTCTTCTCTTTTTCGTGTATGTAGTGCAGCATGACCAATGGTCATGTTTTATCTAAACAGTACAGTATCACAAATAGTTAGTCAATGGCTATTGTCTTGAATCGCTAGTTATTGTATAAGGGTCAATTCACACCAAAAACGCGGCGAAGGGCAGCGAAGCGGAGCGCAGTTTATGTGTCATATGAATTTCAACTTTATAATAATTACAATAAAACTTATTATCGCATGAGAAACTCGAACGAGACGCGCGGATTCCCGCGAATGCTCGAGCAGTCGCTGGAATCCGCGGGAAGTCGCGAGAATACGATAATAAGTACTATAGAAATGAAAATAAAGTTTAAATTCATATGCCACTGAAAGTGCGCTCCGCTTCGCTGCCCTTCGCCGCGCTTTTGGTGTGAATTGACCCTAATATAAGGTATACTTACCTAAGACCCCTTTCACCGCGAAATGACAAACTGCACAAGGTACAATTCCATTCCTCCAGACTGTTCTTGTTGTCTTTAGTTAGATTATCTATGCACTTCACTTTATTCTCTATGGTCTTTACATTATCTACTTTATGTTTGGAAACCTGTTTTGTCTCTGTTTTTTTTACTATCTTCTTCTGTGGGGACGGTGACTTGAATTGTATTAAATCTATAAAATAGATAATAATAAATTGAGTATTTCAATCTAATTGCATGGAAGATTGCATACCTACTAATATTACTCAAAAAGGTTTTAAACACATTAAAATTGTTATTGTGATGATGGCAAACTTTAAGCAAAAAAATTAAAAAAGAAGAACTCAATACACACTATTTAGCGTATACTACGTTTAGGGTTATTTTACCTCTGACATTAGGTTGGCTAAAAAGATTATGTGTTGCTATGATTATTTTTCACGATTCCCCTATTAAAAATTAGAATGAAAGTGTAATATGAATATAATGAATTAATTAATGCAGATCAGTATGACACAACAAAATATATTTTTGTTCTGTCATAGTAATCTGCATTAATTATTTCATTTAACAAGCATAAAGATATAATTACTAAAATTAAAAAGTATAGAAGTAAATAAAAATCAAAATAAATGTTTTATAAACAAAAAATATCATCTCGAACTAAAAATTAAGACATCAACGTTATGTTTTTTTTGGTATACGTGGTAGAAATGATACACTATAAAGGGAAAATGATTATAGATAGATTTCGATCTTTGGGACAGTTTTTCTTAGTTTGACTGCCTCGTGGTCTAGTGGTAAGCATGTTCAATTACAGACGTGAGGTCGCGGGTTCGAATCCCCGATCCGAGTGTTATTATTTTTCAATTTCTAATAACAGTCCGGAGTCAGATTAAGCCGTCGGTCCTGCGCCTTATTTGTCACCGTTCATTGTGGATTGCTGTCCCATTGGGTTATGAGAATGAGGGTATAGATGACCACAAGTACAGAGGTTCGACGCTCCAGGTGAGTTCACCTCTCATATCGATGAAGCT
>LUGF01033563.1:258075-271633 GCA_001625245.1 Calycopis cecrops | reverse complement strand
TAAAATGCATCTGCTCGCCGCTAGATGGCATTGATTACACCGATTAAATTTCAGACAAAATAAGAAACGGCTTTGATCTTAGATATCTAGCTTTTTATATGGAGATATTTGCAAAAAACCGATGAAAACGTGAAAAATTGCGAATTCTCTATTGCCAATAACTTGAAAAGTATTTGATTTTTCGAAAAACTTTATAAATGATTTTTTGCTTAAAATTAGGCCATCTATCGAAATCCGAGGTTAATTTGAAAAAAAAATTAACTCCCGACAAGGGCTGGCAACCACCCCCAGGGTGGTCGCGGAGTTCAAATCGTTTTTACTTTTGAAGTTAAGGGTAAGATGAACCCAATTCCAAAATTGTATGCAATTCGGTTCACAGTAAAAAAAATCGGACCAATAATGCTTCAATGACTGCACTAAGGTGGCAACCCTAGCTCAGCTCCAGGAAACTAGACCAATAATTTTAAATATATTTACTAATTTAAAGCTGCAGTATCAAGAAGTAACAAAGGTAATATTTTATAATAATAATAATAATGATAATATCTGTGGACTTATCACACCACGTTAGTCTAGCCCCGTGCTAATACCGCGACCGTAAGCCGTTACTTACCGTTACGGGTACCAGACAACGAAATATATTCAATGTTTTTATAAATTTAAGAAATTTTATATATTTGAGATTTTTATTATAGAAATACCTATAATACAAAGATAAACATCAGTTACCAATGCGGGATTCAAACCCGCAACCTGGCGCAACATGCTTGCTTATCCGAGCCCTGTACCACTGCGCCAGCCTGGTCGTCAAAATATTATCATTGACTATTTTTATTTGGGGAATAATAAAACGAGCGAATAAAAAATAACTTAGCGACTGATGATGAGATACTGTATTAATAACTTGAGCGGTAAAAAAATAAGTGAGCGAAAAATAAACTAAACTAACGACGAATCTTGGCTAATAATAAAATTCAAAACGAGCTTACAAAACGTGAGCTGCGATTAATCCATTTGACGTATTAAAAATCTAACTGAGCGACGAAATTACTAAGTGAGCGACTAAAAATACTAAGTGAGCGACTAGAAATACAAAGCGGTCAGCGTTAATATTAAGTTAGGAGACTATTTTTCCAAATGAAGTTTTACATAACGAGCTGCTATAAAGTTCAGTTTGAGCAACGTTTTGTGAGCTGCTTTATTACTGTTTGGATGACTGATAATCTATTTGAGGTGTTGTGTTTTTTATACTGATATTATTTTTTAATGAAAACTACAGATTTGAATAGCGCGCGGCTGGGCGACGAATCAACGAAATTTCAACCCAATCGGTCAAGCCTTTTAGAAGTTGACATTCTTTCTTCTGACTTGGATGGGTTAGGTTAGGTTAGACTATATTTATACACAGCGAGCGAGCGAAGCGAGCGAGCCTAGTGGATTGGCAAATCCTTATTTTTGTAGGACATGAACTGGAGATCATTTTTGGGGTCGACCCTCACTGGACCCCCCTGTGATTTTTAAAATTTTTAGAGTTTTAGAATCATACTTGGATGGGTTAGGTTAGGTTAGATTATATTTATACACAGCGAGCGAGCGAAGCGAGCGAGCCTAGTGGATTGGCTAATCCTTGTTTTTGCCTGAAATGAACTGGGGATCATTTTTGGGGTCGACCCTCACTGGACCCCCCTGATCCCCAAGGGGTTAACTGGAGGTCACTTCCAAAAATCCCTTATTTTTGCCGGACATGAACTGGGGATCATTTTTGGGGTCGACCCTCACTGGACCCCCCTGACCCCCAAGGGGTCAACTGGGGGTCACTTCCAAAAAACCATTATTTTTGCCGGACATGAACTGGGGTTATTTTCGGGGTCGACCCCCATTTGACCCCGAGTTGACCTCATGACTAACCTTAAAAATGATCTGCAAGTCATAAAACGTCCAAAAAACTACTTTTTAGACATTTTTATATTTTGACCCCTGGGGGGTCAAGGGGATCCAATTGTATTTTTTTACCATCCAGGTAACCACCGAAATACTTATATAAAATTTCAACCCAATCGGTCAAGCCGTTTAGAAGTTGTCATTCCGACAACAGCGCCACCTACCGGATCTAATCATATTTTTTTCCCATCCAGATAACCATCGAAATACCCATATAAAATTTTAACCCAATCGGTCAAGCTGTTTAGAAGTTTACCCGTTTTCCCATGGGAATGAAACATTTTCTCAAGGTAGTGTCTTACATTAGCCAAATTGGGCCGGCACGACCGAGGAAGTACCTCTCGCGTACACGAGACCGGCTTGAAGTGACAGCTGTGTTGGCGCGTTTCGTGCAGTGTGTAAGTAGCCGGTGGCCCATGGAGGAAGGAGAAGAAATTTTCATTGTATGGAACGGTTATATCCACCAAGAACACCCTCGACTGAACCGGTCCAGAAGTATTTATTATTATTATTATTATTCAAATAGTTTTTTCATAATCAAATTTAAAAAAAAAAAATTGTGCTCACAAAACACTGCTCCAATACTTTTTCCATAAGCAAAGTTTAAAAAAAATTGTGTGCTCACAGTACACAGCTCAATAAAGCATTTTTCAAATACGTTTTAATATTCAAAACACTTCATTTAAGATAAAATGCAGCTCAGTATATTTATATAGTTTACCAAATTTTGAAAAAAAATGCAGGACGTAATGTTGTCACTCAAACAATTATTACTCAAATATTATGAAGTTTCTCATTTTGTATTTTAAGCAGCTCAAATTGATGTTTGTAAGTTGCAGTTTTATTGATTTCTCGTCGCTCGCAGTCAGTCGCTCACTTACTAATTTTATACGCTAATTTCATTATTTTTGACACCTCAAATTTTAATTTACAGTCACTCGTTTAAATACTACCTTTTTTATTTTTGAGGCCTAACGAAGTGTACACGGCTTGGCTAGTTTGCAATATAGAAATATATTTATAATGATGGCTATCCGAGCCAAATATTTTTTTTACTAATTATTACCAATAAAAATCACCAGATAAAACTTGTCGGTTTCTGCTTTAATAATATAAATTGTAGGCTTCAAGGTGTTTCGGCGTGTGTTTTATATGTGTGCCGCCTATGCTTAGTCGTTAGATACAATATGTATATTTTTCATATTTTTTATATTTTTTCAGTAAGAGGTAGTGCCACGTTGCATGCATGCATGCAGTCGAATTTTGCCGACACAACTGAGGAAATACGAGAGGTATCTCCTCGGTGTGTAATTAGCCGGCGGCAAGTGGAGGGGGTAGGAGCAAGGAGGGCGACGCACCTGTATAACTTATACGCGGATGTGTAAGGGCGTCGGTAGTCATATAAAAATGGCTCTGACTGCTCGTTTGAGTACTTAAACTCGTTATTAAAAAAAAATCTTCAATATTTTTTTTATGAAATAAAAACCGCGTAAAATCACATTATTTAGCAAAGCCGACACTTTATAGTAGTAGGTATATATCAATAAATAATACAAATTATTTAATAGAGTTCAGAAATTTGTAATAAGAACTCACAATACTCTGCGTCTGCTAAAACATAGCGAATATAATTCATTGCTTAGTATTTTACAAACCCCTTCTATTATGACGTTTAATTTGTGGTGTGATTTTATAAGATAATGGACATAAAAAGTGGTGCAAGCGGCTGAGAGCGCTGTAATAATTTAGTTTTATGCTGAGGCGTCCGCTGTATGAATATGCATCGTGTGTCCGCTTGAAGATTTTAATTATGCACGGTTTACGTCCTTTCATTTTAAGGGTAGTGCTCGAAAATAATAAAATGATTTTAAATTTTATTTTATCAGTGCACATATTTTATGATTTAGTGTATCTTTTTATTATGGTTCGAAAACATCTACATGTTGTCTGAATGTGTCGTTATTTTAGAAAATTATGTCTGTTGAGCAAACCGTTGATAAATAAATGAAATAATGAAAATCGAATATTTATTATAGCCATGTTTCATGTTCATTAGCGATACAATTAGATAACTATTGGACCATTGTAACACAATTAATTTAGGAAATATATCTTGATATTAATGTAGTGGCGATATTTGATGAAGACGATATTCATCAGTGATCATATAATAATATAATGTTAATTAGATATTGTAAATTCGATAAATAATATTTATTATGGCACGTAATCCCATACACATCATATAGCTGTTCTACGAACAGTAGTAAAAATGAGAATAATTAAGAAGAAAATAAAACTAGAGAATATTAATGAATCTAAAATTAGACGCATAATAATTAAAGGCATCACACTAATATTTAATATTTTTCTATTTCCTTTTCTAAACTAATATATTATATTATACAACTTATTTATCAAAGATGATGTAGAAAGTAGTAAGATTTTATCTATGTCGCTTAAAAATATAACAAAAATATGAGAGCTTCCCCTTAACTCAGTGTATACTCAGGATTTTAAATTCCAGACTTTCAACGTTGCAAAAACCTGCAAAAAGCTGACTTCACTTACAAAAAAATCTCTCCTTCGTACCGTATTGAAAAATTTGGCTAAGAATATTGACAAAATACAAGTAAAATAACTGCTATCAAAATATCTTAGACATAGTAGGTATCTATAAAACAAAGTACTCACCCCGTGTATAATGTGTATACATGTAGCTTTAATATTTAAAAATATACATAAATAATTTTAGAGTTGCATGGGTACTTTCTCATATATCCCAGTTACAGTTACAGTGGTCCAAATTTTTTTTCGGCTTGAGAGCATTTTGAGTGATGAGCTAAACTGTATAATAAAATAAATAGAATGTATCTGCACGCTATTCTCAAAAACGGCTAAACCGATTTGGGTACAGTTTTCAGAAAAATTGAATGATGGGTTTCACTTAACATTTAGTGTAGTAGTTTTATGTGTATGAAACTGCGTGGTGCATCTATCAGGTCTGAAGAATTATGTCAATTTGCTGAACTTAAAGCTGTCTATTTATCACTCTGTCCTAATTTTATGCATTATTAGCGTACACTGACTTATTTGTAATTTTTATTACATAAAAGTAAGTAATTAAGTTAGTTGCTATTCTATTTGATGCTATTTTATAGTTACCAAATTTAACTACTACGTTTTATGTAGTGTCACTCGTTATCAAAACGAATCTAATACCTAAATCAATCAAGCCAAGCCGCAAACTTTACAGGTTTTAACAACAAACAGAATTTTTCTTTTTTTTTATTACGCTTAAGGAGGCAAACAAGCAGTCGGAGCCATTTTCATGACTACAGATGCGCTGCCCTCCTTTCTCCTCCTCCCTATATGGGCCACCGGCTACTTACATACCGATGGGCCACCGGCTACTTACACACCGCACTTTACACACTTTACGCCAGTGTCCTGTAAGCGGCCGTGCCGACCCAATTCGGCTACATGCGTGCATCTTAACAAAAAGCGAAAAACATTACCAAATCTCGCAGTAAGAAACAAGATTTATTCATAATAAAGAATAGAAATTTAACTGTTCCCTACCCAAAAGGGACCCTTTTACTTACTAAGATTCTGCTGTCCGTCTATCTCTAACGTGACGTGACGTGACGTCACCAGGCCGGCACGACCGGAGACATGCCTCCCTCAAGTGATATCGTCATATAAAACTACTAAATGTAGATAAAATATAGGTAGATAAATGAAAAATTATTATTCACTAAAATGTGTATTCTCACTTCATAGAAAATATGTGCTGGCTGGCAAATAATAGGTACTCTTTATCTTATTTTATTAATATTATTAAGAAATAGGATAAACTTTATCCCAGAAATTCTGTTTTAGCAAATTTAATTTCAAAAGTTGCGAGAGTAAACTTAACAACTTGTTAACGAATATTTGTTACGCAATATTCTAATGGTAAAAGTTGATCAGTTTAACTTTAAATTCTGACATCGTAAATTTTGAGACATCTTAGGGTTTGTATTTTTTTTTATAAAGCATTAAAGACGCAAACGGGTTTGGTAACTACCTACGCACGTCTATGGATAGGCGCGTTTACCCCATTCTATTCTCTCCTTGAATGGGCCACCTAAAAGTCACAAACTGCGATCGAAATAGCATAGCTGTAGCAATGCAGCGCTCGGCGGTATAATGTGAGCGATATAAAAATACTAGCTTCCGCCCGCGGCTTCGCCCGCGTGGATTTCGGATTATAAAAAATCCCTATAAATTTTAACTTATTATGTTATTCTGATATAAAAGCTATATTACTGTAAAGTTTCATGAAAATCCGTTCAGTAGTTTTTGTGTGAAAGAGTAAGAAACATTCTTACAAACTTTCGCCTTTATAATATTAATAGGATTGCTCAATACCCCCGCGATGCAACATGGCATAACTATAAAATATTTTATTCCACACCATTGGATCACTTGCACCGCCGCTATACGGGAGCTACTCGCACCTCGGTCGCTGGTCGCCGTCTGCTGGGCCTTCACCGGGTTAACCGGTGATTTCACCCGGAAGGGGCTGACCGCCCAGGTGCGAACCCAAATAGGCGCGCGACCCGATACGAAGACAATAATTCTTGTGTCAGTGGTATTTACCACACCAACCTAAACTGACCGGTGCGCCCTCGCTGGCACCGCGGGTGACCCCTACGAAGGGGGCCAAGCGGCCCCGAACGAGAAGCGTGTGAAAGAAAGGGGTGTGAGAGAAGGCCACACACGCGTATTGGATCACTTGCACCTAATTCCACAAATAAAAGGAAATAAATAATTGGACACAATATTATTCAAGTTACAAAAACATATTTATCAATAGGTTGTCTGCTCTATCATAGCGATTTATCTAAATGAATACAATTCTATACAACATTAAATTATGTATGTACCTCAAAGCTCATACAATAGTCGTAATTATGTTAGTCCGCACATCAGATATTACTAATATAAATTATTTTATTTTATTAAGTCTCTGACAGCAATTGTTCGAACATAATACATCTATCATGAATATAACTACCCATTATTGATATTAAAATTCTATTATTTAAATCAGTAATGTGAGTTACTGTTAACCAAAACATTATATTAACGAGGATACCTACCTATGAATGTTACTGTGAAACCTTTACTTAACAATTTGTAAAATAGGCGCATCCATATTCTTATAATATATTACTTCTTGCTTCTTCCGCCTTCGCGGCACAGTTTGGAATTGAAAATAAAGCTGTAGCAACTCGAGATACTTGGAGAACGAAATTGATTCGGTCTATGAATATTTTGATGACGGTGCCCGGGGTATGATTGGCTACGAAATTTCTTCGAAATTGAGATTGAAAATATATTACAAATATACTGGTTTTGTTTCTTTTATATTACTAATAGAATGGCAAATACAAAAATGCCATTCTTTTTTTTTTAATTTCACCACATGTATGGATGACTTCAGTGCAAGTTTAAGAAGAGGTTTGGTAATATTATTTTGCTATTATTATTTTTTTAGTTTAGTAGTTAGTTATAACTTTGTTCTCAACGATATAAGTATCTATGTGCCGTTGTGTACGTCAATATCATATGCAGATCACGCGCTTTTAATAGTTCAAATAAATTAGTAACCCAAAATAGAGGCTACATCATGCAACTGTGTTACTCCAATCGCACCGTGGGGAAAGAAAGAAATCGATTATAATTTTTATCGCACATATTCGCCAAAATTGTATTAAAGTTGAAAAAACTCCACATAACAAATGTAACAACGTATTAACTTTTGGTAGCTACAGATGCCAATTGCCACCCGCATAAGCAGATGCGCTGTTGAATTCCCACCAAAAAGGTCACATTACAGTTACGAGATCTTGTCATGTGTAAAATGAACTCAACCCATTACAGTCAGCAACGTTAAGCAAGACGCTATTGTCAAGTTTCGAGCACAAGCACAAAATCACTATCTCTAACGATATTTGAGACATTCGAAAGTAAACCCTACTTTACTTAGAATATGGCTACAGAGATAGTAAATTACAAGTTGGTTTCCGACAATATTTACAAACATATTCTAGAAATCTTTTGCCGGATTTTGAGTGCTATTCTGTTGGCGTAAAGTATACCTGGTGAGAAAAGTATGGTACACTCTTTGAGACGATGGTTAACGCTCAATGCACCTTTTATCTAAGATTAAAAAGGGGACTCCATAGAAGAGCTCATTCCTATAGGTGTTGTACCACTTGCACTTTCTCATAATGTAACAATAAACTTGAGACACTTTATTTATTGTGACCTATTTGATAAAGAAAGTGAACGACAGTGGCGTTCAATTGATGACTCCAAATTGTAACATTAATCTATTGGCTGACTCAGAGACCGAAATTGAGACTCAATTGTAAAAAAAAACCATTCTGCTTTGAATTCAGTCCGAATAAGTCCAATTTTCACATAATACGACCACTACATACGTTTTTGCCTAAAATCAGGTGTAATATTTATTCCCTCATTCTTGTGTACCAAGAGGGCGATAAGCTAACACGATCGATTAGATGTCTCCAACGCACGGCGGTGTATGACATCCAAGAACTTCTTGATATATTATTTGAAGTCGAAAAACCCCACATCCCACATGCTTATCGCTAGACCGCAAGGCAATCTATTTGTTATGGTTGTATATAATCGCCAGCTACTTACGTGTTTTTTTCGGACCTGGACTTATGCTGTGACAGCCTACATAACACCATTAGAGCTTTATCGGGTTGTTATGAGTGTCTTGTCAGGCGACTAAAGTAGGTCGAAAAAAAATCGAAAGGGTGACCGACTCCCTACTCTCCCGCAGATAGGGCAGTCGCTCCTGGAGAAGAGGGAGCGAGGGGGCATCCCACCCTTCACCCTCTGACGGGAGAAAATACTAAACTTTGTAGCGTGTGCAGTGCATACGTTAACTCACGCTGTCATGAACCGCCGTGCATAACGCGTGCATACGGTAGGCTTTAAATGTGAAAAAACCTTTAAAGCCTCTAATCCGTTCGCAATTGCGGGGATAAATCTCAAACTGCATTTTGAAAGCAATAAAAAACGCAAAAGACGCGTGCTTATAAAACAGCGGCCTTAAACCCCGGTTGTCGATCACCAAAACATCAAGCAAGTCGACATTTAATTTCTAGCTGGCATAGTTTTCAAGCTTCGAAACTGCAGCAGTTTCCAATTTACCGTTATACGTTCATTAATTGCCACTTGAAAATAAAGAGTAACGTTTTAAAAATAAACAGCGAAATGTTTTTAATAATCTCGCCGGGTAAGCACGCTGTAGTTTTCCAGTAGAAAGCACACTACAGTAAAGGCAAATAAACGTACGTAGTCTGAAAAGAATTTTTAGAGATCCTTGCTCATCAAATTGCATTTTTTATATACTTTTGCAACGCCTTTGATAGATTTCAATAGAACTCATTTAAAAGATCTAAAATAAGAGATTTCACGTAAAAAGACTACTCGTAGTTTTCTCTTCAAAATGAGATCATGAGTTTTTAATGTGCCGTTGTTGTCCCATATTTCCTGGGACTAAAATCGATTAATGCTATTTAATATTTAAGATAGCCAAAATCGACGTATAAGCCCACATATAATATAATCGATAATCCTGTAAACCATTTTTTATAATATAGGTGACAAACAACTCTTCGAGTCACCTGATACTAAGTTATTAGCGATGCCCACAGATGTCCACAATACCTGAGATTTCGCAAAAGCGTTACCGGCCTTTTAAAGACGTATAAGCTGTTTTCTTGAAAGACCCCAAATCATATAGGTACGGGAATACCGAAGAGAACAGCTGATTCCACAAGAAGTAGTCCATGCGAAAAAAGGTGTGGAAGTCGGACAGAGAAATTCAGCTGGCAGGTATTAATCCGAACAATGCCTCGTAACCTGTGATAAATTTTGTAAATACGTCATACAACTATGTTGAAAGTAGCAATATGTTGTTATTCATGTGCACTTCACTCCAAGCGAAGCATGCAGTAAAATATACTCTACTATGCTAATAATATTGTGCATGTACAGAACCACGTCTGAATGAAAGGAACAATATTCACCAGAGTTTTAGCTACATAGATGCTCAAATAATTTAATATATTTTGCAGTTGGACGGCAGGAGGAGGATGCATACTTTGTTAGACGTGATTCTGATTCAAGAATTTACTGTTCAGTGCTTCGCTAAAGCTTGTTTATTTCGTAACTTGATCAGGATTCTATTATTTTGTTTCATTCTTAATGTTTGTCTTCGTTTGTGTTTCTGTTTACGCTTCGCTCGAACGTCGATCCTCGAAAAGATTCCTTTACATATTTAAATGTATTGGGCGCGACGGATTTGCATATCTGCATTTCAGAGGACTCTGAAGAACGAATTAAGACATCTTTTTACACGACTGTGCCAGAAGATAAATTCAGGGCGGGTAGTATAAATAAATATTGCGAATATTATGAATATTATTTATTAATTATTATATATTATGTAGGTATGTAAATTTTTACGTCCTCTGCTAAAGCTTAAAGGGCTACGTCGATTTTAATGTACGAGTTGTTGTTGTGTTTTTTCCTGATACAGCGAGTAAGTGATGAGGGGGGAGGGGAGGGGGTAACTGTCTTTTTAAATTGGATTTAGTTAAATTTACTATGTTCGAATATAACATATTACTTACTTGCTAGCTTAATATTATATTACTAACATTAACTAACCGATCTGGAGCATGTTTCAGTGAATAGCCAACTGACAGTATAGACAAATGAAACATTTAAATGTCCAAATTTGTAAAACTATAGCCTAAAGTGTCGATCTGGTGTACTTATTCAAGGTTGATAAGAGCGAAAGGTATTAAATAAAACCACAGATTTAGTGTATAATTTCCAGAACAAAAATCAGATCAATCGGAGCCATAGTTTAGCCACAGGAATTTTTAAAGGTTTTTCTCACTTTGTACACGCTGTATCATCAACTGATTGAGAACCCGGCCGCCCATAGTCTGTGGAATTAGTAATTCCATAGTCATTCTCCCCGTGCGCGGGATAGCCGCCAGGTACAAAGCATGATTACATTTTTTCGCTATTTAACTTGTTTGAAAAAAGTATTTTCGTATACTTGTCGTAAACTTTTTTTTAATAGTTTCGGATTAACTGTCGGTGTATGTGGTTTAATTTAACGCCGTTCGTTTTTATCAACCTTGTATAAAATAATTGTGCAGTATGCGAGGCAGTTTCTTTATTTCTATAAGAAGGCAAACGAGCAGTCGAAGACATTTTCATGACTACCGACGTCCATAGATATCCACATAGAGGCTGTACAGATCCGCTGCCCTCCTTTCTCCTCCTACTTCCATGGGCCACTGGCTACTTATACGCTGCACGAAACGAGACAGCACAGCCTTCACTTTACTCCAGTCTCGTGTAAACGAAAGGTACCACCCCGATCGTGTCGGCCCAATTCGGCTGAATGCAAGAATGCACTACTTCTTACTAAAATCTGAGAATTGTAATTATGTAGTATATGGCTATGGAGTAATCATTCTCCACTGGATCCGAATTTTTACAGTACAACTTTAGTCAATTATATGAACACTTGAACAATTGTATGAACAATTGTGACAAAAAATTACGAAGCGTCTGTATTGATTTAACCAGGTCTCAAAATGCTAACGAGTGGCGCTGTGATAAACACACGTCGCACCCCCACTCACACATACACAACCAAACTCACTCACAGAGCGTGGTTGTGTGTAGGTGGGTCAAGCGAATCTGCGGTGTCTTTTAACCTTTAATATAATTTAGCCTGTGGCGAAGACTATTTTTGCCACCTTCTGATAGTTCCCGACCGATCGGATCATGGTACGTCAGTCTTGATCTTAGTCGTAACCCACATCCCTCCACATTCGCATTGTATATGTGTTTTGGTAAATAAAACGTATTAATTAAATCACTACAATGTTATAGTAATTCGTGCCACCGCAACCGGCTCCGAATTTCATGTTTGGTCCGCGCTCCTACCAATGAATCGTTGGTTTCAATGCAAAGCCATGAACTTGTCACGTGACAATCAGCGGTATAGCAGTAGGCATTTGCACGGAAACTATCGCAATGTAAAAACTTTTAAGTGTAATGTCGATAGTTTTTATTGTGTTTGGTAATAGGCCAATACTCGTTTTATCGACCTAATATACCTATATATTATACATGTATAAAAGGGACAACAGGGTTTTTGTAACATATTGCATAGCTCAAAAATTTAAATACTTTAAGATACTACTACTATAAACTATAAGAAGACTACTAGATTACTAGAAACTAATACTATAATAAAAACTTTATAATGTGATACATAGTAATATAAATATATCGATATTGAATTCACTCTAAAACCGTAAATATCACCTAAGGATTTGACGAATAATTAAGTTTTCTTGAAACTATCGCAAGGTAATATTGTAACTATACATTTCACAAGTTTAAGAGATTCGCCCGAACAATACATTTTAAGGTCCTTATAAGTATAGATAAATAATAATATAGCTAAAAGCTATAATGTTATTTACCCTCGATGTCTAAGTTCGAAGGCGACAAATCAAACCCGGGACGCAGTTGGCAAACTTGATTACTGAGACTCGTGATTTAGAGAGCTTGTGCACGTGACTGTAGCAGGATTAATCTACTAAGCAACTTCGACACGAAAACTAGCGCATTGAGCCAAATAACTTTAAAATATTTAGCAGAGCGGAATATGCAAGAGGAAGTTATGCTACATATTACGTTGTGTTTGTTAGAAAATCCAATTAATTCAACATGTGTACCTATATTTGTTACCGTTTAATTGGCTAATCGAGCAATTGGAGCCTTTTCGTAACTACTGACGCATGTTATGCATATAATTATGCGTTACCCTTCTTCCTTCTTCAACTTGAATAAATCTCATTTTCGGAAATATCTTACTATCGAGACTTTTTACTGCGTCGTGCCGGGCCCATGAATGTTGCAGTGGTACTTAATCTTAAGAAAGTACAGGGATTTGTACGGTCTTGTCCATATATAACACGTTTTACCACTTCTTTTTTTATTATATAATTATTAGCTTACTAGGAGGTTGCCATAACATGCGGAATTTTGAGCAGAATGGAAGCTATTTCACAGCGCCATTCCTTATTAAATAAAATTAACTTTATGAATATCAAGTTGGCTTCACTCAGCAATTATTTCGTTTAATAAAAGTATAATGGGTGATGTTTGAAATACAAATAAGTACTTTATCAATGTTAACGTTCTGTTACATATTATTATTTTTTATAGTAAAAGTAATAATGTATCATTAGTGATATATTTAGCTGACTTGAATTCTCTTTAAACGCAACAAAAGATACAAATATCATGTACTCATCTCCTCGCCACAGAGGTGGTTGAAGCCTTTCCGGTGGTAAGTACAACAGAAGAGATTATAAGAGGTAGTGCCACGCTGTATGCTTGCATGCAGCCGAATTGGGCCGGCACGACCGGGGAGGTACCTCTCGCTTACACGAGACCGGCGTGAAGTGACAGCTGTGCTGTCGCG
>LUGF01033563.1:235074-253092 GCA_001625245.1 Calycopis cecrops | reverse complement strand
AAGTTCGAAGGCGACAAATCAAACCCGGGACGCAGTTGGCAAACTTGATTACTGAGACTCGTGATTTAGAGAGCTTGTGCACGTGACTGTAGCAGGATTAATCTACTAAGCAACTTCAACACGAAAACTAGCGCATTGAGCCAAATAACTTCAAAATATTTAGCAGAGCGGAATATGCAAGAGGAAGTTATGCTACATACGTTGTGTTTGTTAGAAAATCCAACTAATTCAACATGTGTATATTTGTTACCGTTTAATTGGCTAATCGAGCAATTGGAGCCTTTTCGTAACTACTGACGCATGTTATGCATATGCGTTACCCTTCTTCCTTCTTCAACTTGAATAAATCTCCTTTTCGGAAATATCTTACTATCGAGACTTTTTACTCCGTCGTGCCGGGCCCATGAATGTTGCAGCGGTACTTAATCCTAAGAAAGTACCTACAGGGATTTGTATGGTCTTGTCCATATATAACACGTTTTACCACTTCTTCTTTTATTATATAATTATTATCTTACTAAGAGGTTGCCATAACATGCGGAATTTCAGCAGAATGGAAGCTATTTCATAGCGCAATTCTTCATTAAATAAAATTAACTTCATGAATATCAAGTTGGCTTCACTCAACAATTATTTCGTATTACTCGTATTTTATTTGTTACATTATAATAAAAGTATAATGGGTAAATACTTAACTTTAAAACACTTCAAAAATACTTTATCAATGTAAACATTCTGTTACATATTATAATTTTTTTTTAAAGGTAATAATGCATTATTAGTGAAATATTTAGCTGACTTGAATTCTCTTTAAACACAACAAAAAATACAAATGTACTCTTCTCCTCGACACAGTAGTGGTCGAAGCCTTTCCGGTGGTAAGTACAAAAGAAGAGGTACACTTCGGAAAGCACTACCGTCACAATAATACACCTCCCCCGGCGTGTTGCCGGCTAGCAGTGTTCCCGGATAACCCTCACCGCTACAACCGGCAACGCTTTGAGCATATGCACCTTAATGGTAGTGAGAGCACCTATTCATATAATAGCCCCAGAAAAGCTTCTGGGCTGTAACCTCAGACATCCGTTGCTAGGTCTAATGTAGTCGCCAGAGGTCCTTTCGGCCCATGATGTCTTAAATTTACGCGAATATTATTCATTAAAATAACTCTTTTAACGGATTTTATCGTGGATTTTTTTACTTTCTCCGACGTTAAGCTTGCGCTTCTTAAAACAAGCGTAATAAACGCGTACTTGTTTAATAATTTAATAAACCGCGATAAAGCTCGTCTAAGTAGTTTTATTGGTCTTCTTTTGAAGTTCACAGTTTTCGTACAATAACTATGTAGTTCCCGAAGAAGAGTTTATCAACTAATTCCAAAGCGCGCCGGCTTATTGATATACTCTTAGAAAAGTAAGCCAACTTCGGCTGTATTTACTATGAGGAAAAGAAAATTACAATTCCCCAAGGTTCGCAAGTTTTCATTTAATTACCGAACCCGTTAGGAAATCTTGTGGCAAGTATAAGATTAGCTTTGATCGTGTAATAAAATCACTGATAACTAGTATATCAATGTTTATAGCTTTTTTATATGTTTTTATCTAATGTATATTTGTTTACGAGTGAGTACCGTATTGAATTATATGCGAATTGTGCTGGCGTCACCACGGGAGATATCTCTCGTTCACATGATCCCCAAGTAACACCTACCCTGTCGCGTTTCGTAGCTGGATTCCGGTGGCCCATTGAAAGAAAGGACAGGAAGAGAGCAACACGTCAATTTAATAATTGAGCGGGTGTACTTGTATAAGTGCGTCAGACGTATTCAAAGGGTTCAGACTATTTAAGGCGTAGACGTAAAGCCCGCTTTGCACTATTGCAGGAAAAGTGGCGAAAAGAATGAAGACATACCAGGTAGTCAGTCTTCCAGACGAAGAAACGCAAGAAAAGCCGTCGGGGGCTGCCATTAAATAAATAATTTAGAGATATTTTGTGACGATTTTTAATTTCATCAAAAATAGCACTTATTTATCAACATAAATTATGTTGAAATTAAAAATTTTGACGCCAGTCCCCGACGGACTTTCTTGCGTTTCTTATAAAGTTCATTAGGGAGTAAAATATATATGTACCTCGTTACATAAATTATTTAAGTCGAGGGTTTTAAAATTATTTTATCCTGTTTTTTCAAATTTTTTAATTTTATGTTTATTTCAAACTTTTTAAAAAGTATTCAACCATATTCATACTTATACTTAATATTATAACGAGTGATACTAGTTACTGTGGCGCCCCCTGGTGAGCTGTTACCGCAACACCTATCTAAAATCATGCACTATTCAAATCAAAACTCATCACTGAAAACCGCATTTCAATCAGAGCAGTGGTTTAGGAGATAAAGGCAAGGCAGATTGCAGGGCCCCCTGTGAGTTGTTACCCTAACATCTATCTAAGATTATATTGTAGCAATTCGGCTACTAATAGCTTTCCGGGTAAAAAAATTTAGTCTCTGAAACAAAACGAAATAATAATTTAATAAGAGGCAAAATCATTTTGCCACAACAGTAGCAGCAGACGAGTGATACCTTATTACATATGAAAAAAAAGGAATCACTATCATAGTATATTATAGAAAGTACCTACCTATTACCTTGACGCTTATAGCTGCTTGCTATGTTTATTAAATTATTCAAATGCAAACCACTGAAATAGTAAAACCCTTATCCACGATTGGGAACATAAAAAAAAATAAAAGGACTGCTCTATCTTATACCTTAACTAGTACCATAATTAATAAGTGGTAGAAATACAACGGCTAAGAATAAGGTTTTTTGCAAATATATTAAAACTAACACGAATATGTTTTACAATTTTACCTATAGTGCCATAGACAACTATCAAGCATATACCTAGCTAAACAAACAAGTACATTAAATATAATACCCTCTACTTGTAATTATTATTATTATTTTTGTTGCCTGGTGTGTCCGGCATTTTTTCTTGCAAACGGTTAAGGTTCTGACATGAACGATTCAATGATAACAATGATGAAATGTTTTATTGGATATAATATATTAGCTTTAGATACATAAAATGACATGTAATTTGTATTTATACATTAAGAAAGGGAAAAATATTACATTTCTAAAATCAATCTCCCAAAAACCAGTAAGATTATCCTCCATTACTCTAGTGACGTGTTTCCGTCTGCGACACATAAAATCCCGTGAAAGATTGACCATTTTGCGTCCCTAAGCTTGGGGAAAGGTGAATTGGAAATTACTTTGATTGCTACAGGAAATTATCATCAAGCCATCGACATACATAGCTTTAGTATTACATTTCAAATATATTTTAGTAAGAGGTAGTGCCAAGTTGCATGCACGTGTTATATTATGAAGAATAATAGTAAAAGTATGCGAAAGATAGTAAGCAAATCTAGAGATTAAGCAATATAAAAATGATATTTTGATGTCCATCTACCTTCTCATTACTAATAAATTACATATTGCAAACTGATTCTAATATTAATTGATAGGTATATATTATGTTGGATTCTTATATATGTGAGCGGTATATATATAATGTTGTCAGGTTTAAGTATATATGGGTTTTATAAAAGATACAATTCAGTAGTTCTAAAAGGTTTTAATAAAAATGCCTTGATTAAGCAACTGTACTTTACTTCAATATTTCTCTATCTTTACCGCCAGTTCCAACCCTAGCCCAGACAGAAAGAATCTGGCAAGAAAACTGTCGGGCAACCATTACAGTAGCTAGGCATACACCACCATGTGAGTGTGCTTAATACACATTATACAATTCAAGTAACCAAAAGTTACAACAGGTAAAAGGATATCAGAATCCTTTAATTATGATATTATTAACAATCTAACATCCAAACATAAGTAATATAACAATATTAAAAAGATAAATTATTGTAATGTACTTTGTAGTGGTGGTACAAAGTACATTCTTTACTAAGCATGGTAATCTAATTAAACATTATTCTGATATAACGTAGTATGTCACAATATAATATTATAGCTATAACCGCACAGCATAGCATTTTACCATTGATATTAACATTATCAAATTATATATAAATACTTGCAAAGTACTATTACAATATAATATTCAGCAATTATCATTTGTATAAACAAATATACTTAACTTTGTTAGATATACCAGATCGACACTGGTTCTGACTAGCACCGATTGACTCTCGGTGCCTACGTGAATAAATACGTATCTGGACAGCGTCTTGTCTTAGATGTGATGACTTTGCTGACTGTAGGAGTATTGAGGATAGGTCCACACGAATTGATGCTTTGCAAGACTGAATTCCCACACAGTGGTTGTAGGCCTAACGTGGCCTCTTACGACCATATACAGTAAACAACTCTGTCTAGCCAATACTTTGTCTTTTGAACACCTGCTGTCTAGACGACTCCATTAAATAAAAAATTATATTTTAAATGTTAATATTACATTTTAGAAAGTTGACTCGCTATTCATAGGGGCGGAATTATCCGGTTACAACAATGTTATCGCTGCAGCTGCAACTTGAAAACGTACCATCTCTGTACTAATGACCTGTTGTTCTATTGCTGTACTTTATGCTTAACCGACATTGCAATATTGTAAATGTATTTTAACAACCAATATTATAAATATAAAGACAGCTATGTAATAGCTATATATATTCTAGAAATATACCTAACACACGCATGTAGCCAAATTGGGCCGGCACGACCGGGGATGAATACCGGGGAAAATATGATGTTTATTCGTCACAACTGTCTCTAAATACGGATATTTTTAATGATTATTGCCATGATCAGCTGATGCATAAAAAGATATAAATAAACTCACTATCTACAGAAACTGAGACATAACCATAAAATAAATCGAATATTTTGAAAACTTATTGGCAACATATGGAAACAACGACATACAATATGGGTCAAAGCATACGGCAGTGCGACGATCCTAAAAAAATCTGATAAAAACACGGAGCGAATCTAGTACTTTTGGAATCAGCTCAAAAACAGTGTATTTTATTTCCGTAATTAACAGACTTTGGTGCTTAATTGGGTAATTACTAATTAAGTACTGTAGCGTAGGCATAGAACCTTATTGGCCGAAAACAGAACCTCTGAAAGTGTTATATTTTTAATAAAAAAATATATAACAATTCAAGTTTAAACCTTTTCTAGAACAATTGGGAGACGTCTGTTTTGACAGAGAAAAGTAAATTTTCATACTACGACGCGCCTCCGTGCGCGAATAACCACGTATTGTAAATTCTAGGACGCACTTCCACGTGCGAACAATCATATACTAAAGTCAGCATGAAAGTCTAGCTAGGATTATATTAAATAAGAATATGTTGTAATTATGCGATAAATAAATATACAAATTATCCAAATCGTATCATTTACTGCATTTTTCAGCCAGATTGGCATAGTTATAGGGACAGTCTAACGATATAGGTAAAAAACTCATTTGGAGCAGGCGTTATAGTACCCTATACCTATATATTATTTACATCTTTATGTAGGTATCTATGTAGAATTGTAGAAACAGTGAATCAATACAGGATCTTCGTAAAAGATTTTACTATAAGTATATCCAGTAACAAGTTAATATAACGCCTAGAGTGCAGGTTGTATGTTGTACCTACTTAAGGCATTTTACTTTATGTCTCTGCTTGAAACTAATTTAAAAACATTACACTCTCTATTCCATAGAGTTAAAACTGCACATATAAATATTATAAAGCAAACAATATATTTTTCTTAACAAGCATAAAAAATATAAGTTCATAAATATTAATTGGCTACAAATCTTCATAAGACATACTTACTATACAATAGATGCTACGTATCTTTATAACTTATACTTTACTTAGCTAACGGAAACACTTAGATTAGTTCTTGTGAAATCCGTGGTCATCCGTCACGCGTCATGCTTTAAACTAATCGCCGCATGTGAAAAGTGATACCATTTACCACCGCGTTCACGCGCCTACTACTGTTGAATAGCAAATCACGAGGTATTGATTTTAAGCTGTGCAGTCTAAGTTCTTCGGCATTTTCATAGACTAAATACTATGGCTCATTAAATGTATGATTTTTTTTAATTAAAAAAAATATACTATTTATGCCAGAGAAGAAAAAACTACGAATATAAATACTACGAAGCGAACGAAATATTTTATCTTAACAAGCATAAAAAATCTAAGCTCATGAATAATATATGGCCACGTATCTTTATAATACGCTAGGGATATACCTTACTTAGTTAACGGAAGCACTTAGATAGATTAGTTCTCGTAAAATCCATAGTCATCCGTCACGCGTCAGTCCCCAGCCGAATCGGATGCTTATCCTGGGCACCGAGCCAACATTTGAAGTAATATATACGTATATACGTCCATCAATCCTTATATACGGGGTGTAGGGAAACGGTGAGGCTGTTTGAATATTTTATCCATGTTAGTTTCTCTTCTCTTTCCTCAATCCATTTTCACTCATTTTGGACATATGTTTCCTTACTGGACTTGCATTTATCCTTCATCAGTGACAGCTTACTGACTGTCGACCAATGTTCCTTTTACCATGTCTTGGTTTGCATTTTACAATTTAGTGACTGCGTCCTTGTGTCTACAGTTCATGCCATGTCCATAATATTCAACCTTACTTATTTAGTATGCGTTCTCTTACAAATATACCCAATATTGTAAGTTCCATTTTTATTTTGGTCACTTGAAACTTTAAAAGATATTGTTTTGTTATAGACCAAATCTAGGCGCCATATTTCTTGACAGGTGATGATATTTACATATATTAAGGTATACAATAATTAAGCGCGCGATATTTAGGAGTCACGGGTCATTTACCTTTAACCCGGCCGGAGTGTGGTGGAGTGTAGCATATACAAACAATTATTTTTATGTACATATTACAGTGATATTATCTATCTGTCTGTCTCACTATGTGGATAGTCCTGTTGATAATTATGATGATGACATTATATTTCAAAGAATTTATAGCGATTTCCGGATAGTTGGATCCGAAGTATTAGGGAACACGATTGTGGCGAGATCTCATTGTCGCATCAATCGTTGAGATACACTCCCGGAAATTTAAAACCATGTCACACTGTTCATGCGTGGGTTTTAAATAAAATTATTTTGGTTTTGTTTTGTAATTTGTATTTTGATTAAATTTTTAGCTAATGTGGGTTCAATGGTGAAAATAAACTTATTACTTTAACACGTCATACTTAAATATATTATTAAAGTAATTATTGGATATTCAGCCAGTGTATATAATATTATGTCCTGTTAAGCTCGTATTATCAAGCTATATGATATCACAAACATAGCGATCAATCATAACCAGCTTGTAATCAAATATTTAGAAATAATTTAGTTATATTTTGCATTCACAATATAATATATAGTTATTTTACAAAACATTAGAATAGCTTAAAATATTTAAAAAAAAATAGATTATAACAGCTGAATTGGTATGCAGACATATTAACTCTGCTTCCATTATTTGCCAGCGGCTAATAGACCTCACGAAATGCGACAATGTAGGCCACCACTCACTCACATGAAACACTATTTAGGAAGAAAGAGTCTGACAACTTCGCTTCAAGAAATAGGTATACATAAAAATATTATCTGTACCCTTTGATCCACTCTGTATATCTACAGGATTCGTATTTGCCCAAAATCCTTTATTTTGTGCCTATATTACTGCGGTTAAAAATGTATAAACGTCAATGCTGCGGGCATTGACGTTAATAAATGTTTAGTCTATTATATTTTGTGGAAAATTATTTAAAGTCCTACCGAAATAAATGACTGCAGTAAGCCTTCTGATTTTTATTCGATGCGTTAAAGTCATGCGTGTCGAATTTGAAATATGATAAAATATAAAAAAAATCTTTTATTTAGTCGCAGATTATAGAAGAAGAGTTAAATTGAAATTAGTCTATTTCTATGTCCATACCGTACATATTTAGTTATTAATTATGCTAAATTTTATATTTTGTAAGACTCCAATTTACCCATAGCGGATGTGAGGCCTTCAATTTTCCTACGAAACAACAGCAAATCACCCGATATGCTCTTTCTCCCGCAATGTTTCGGTGTCGCTCTATTTTGAATAAATCGTACTGCAAAATTAAAGAGTATAATATTATATAATATATCTGTGGACTTTATGTTACTCTAGGCACGTGGTAAGCACCGTAGGTACTAAACAACGAGAATAAAATATATTTATTACTTTTATAAATTTAGGAAATGTTATATATTTAAGATTTTTATATAAAAAAACATATAATCCAAAGATAAACATCCATGATCTGATCAGGATTCGAACCAGCGACCACTGGTTCAATATGCTCCGCTTACGCGAGCAATGTTAGTATTGCGCCAGCCGGTCATCAAAGTAGTCGTTGAAGTATTTTTTTTTTGTTTTTATAGAAGCGACATACACTTCGAGCTTTATAAAAAAATAGTAGTACATAAATCTCTTTTTGAGCTAATGTATCATTTTACTGCGCCGTTGACGTTAAAAGGGTCCCTTTGATGGATAACCCGGCAATAACATCATTTATCTTAATAATTCGTCATTCTCGTATACCGCAATCCCTATATATAATGATACTAATAAAACAAGAGTCATTTTTTTACGAGGTTAAAACTAAACGTTCTCAGAAAATCAAATGCTAGGCGAATTCTTAAGTTTTTATTATAGTTATATATTTTTTCAAAGTATCCATTTATATCAATTCCTCGCTAGTGAAATATATTTAGTAAAATTGTTCGAAAATTTCGTCGTCGGTCTGTCAACGACCGGGGAGATACCTTTCACTCACACGATACCGACGTAAAAGGCCAGCTGCGTTTCATGCTCTGTGTAAGTTTTCGTGGGCACGTGAAAGGGGAAGGAGGAAGGAGAGTAACACATCTATAGTATAACCTTGATGCAGATATCGATGGGTTAGTAGCCATCAAAAGTCTCGAACCGCTCGTTTGTTCCCTTATACCTACATAAAAAAACTAATATCCTCATAAAGTGAGATGCGGCTAGTTATTATTATTTTAATTATTTTTATTGCTAAGCAAAATTTGGTACCAAATTTCATTAGAACGGTACATTATAAATATTGTGTATTGTGCTCTCATTGAAGACATATCAACATTGTGTTATGGTATATTAGTTATGTAGATAAATTCTCACATATACAGACCTATGTACAACACGTGAACCGGGGTTTGCGATTTATAAGTCACCATGTATGTATGTATGTAACCATGGTGTCTACACCTCATGTTGTTATCGAATGTATGGAGGTAAATACCAACGGTCCCTACGTGCACAAGGACATGTCAAAATGTCATTTTTTTATTGCATACGTATCTGTTGATTATCTATAATATTCACAATACTCATGCTTTTATAAGATTTTTTTTAATTTTATAAGTATATTTAACGAGAAACGCAAGTGGTATAAGACAACAAGTATAATAATTACTTTGCAAAAGTAGCATAGATGCAGATATCTATACTTATCGTTTTGTACGGTGTTTTAAAACGTGCGCCACTCAGTGTAGGCTTGCCGCCTTTTTCTCTTGCAAATAAAGTACATACGCTGCAAATGTTAAGATTTTTTTATAATTAATCTAACTATTTAATTTTAATATGTAAAACATAGGTTTTCGGTGGTATGCTTGCGGTCTACACTTTTAGAGTCCCATAAATTTTTGATTGTGCAGTATTAAGTATATCCGCGTACTTTATGATTCTCATAAAGTATAGAGTACAAATCTATGAAATAACGTACAATACACTATAAAGTACGGGTGGCAACCCTATCTCGGTGTGAAAGAGGCTAAATCAGACATATGCGCTTATACTTGGACGATTTTATTTAAATATATTTCTTTTACAAATGATTATAATAAGTTGCTTGCATCTTTAAAATATGATTCTTAAAATATTTTTTTACGGAAACATAGTTTTTGTTTAAATTTTTTTTGGATTTGTGTAAATAGTATTTTTAACAGATACTGAAAGTCGACCTAATATGGAAGTTTTTAAGGACGAAAAATAACCTTTTTTTGTTGACGCAGTTAAATACGTTTACGTATCATACCTAGGAGCCTGACTGGCCTCAAGACCTATGTCGGACTCGAGACTTAGTGCAATACCTATTAAACCCCAGTGGTGCTTTCAGACGCTATAATTGGAGGGTCCCTAGATCCGCAGGCAACAGGGATCCCGTTCGAGGCATCGAGGTCGTCCCGCCAACGTTTCCTCGGGCGTCCTCGGCGTCTCGCTCCGTCCGGGGCCCACTGGGATGTTATGAGGGCCCACTTCTCGGCGCTCATCCTCGATACAATGTATCGAGGATGGTGGAGGTCATGTCATGACCAGCCCACTCCCACTTCAGTCGGTCGGTCTTGTTGCCGACGTCCGCGATGCGGGTCGTTGAGCGTAGTGTCGTATTCCGTACTCGGTCGACGCGTTTGACGCCGAGGATGCTACGCTCCATTGCCCTCTGACAAATCTGGAGTTTGCACTTCTGGAGCTCAGTCAAAGACCATACTTGCGCACCGTAGGTTAGGTCGGGCAGGGTCGACATGTCGACGAGTTCACGTTTTAATGACATAGGAAGGTCGCCCTTCATGTACGCTTTCATGGACCAGTACCTCTCCCAGGAATGGTCGATACGGCGGCTGATTTCTCGGTCGTGCCTATTTTCAAAGCTAGCTAGCAGGCCCAGGTAGATATTCGTCGACGTATTGTATGATCTGCCCGTCTACCTCGACCTTACGTAGGAATAAATAAAAAATTTAAATATGTATAAATACCATTGTAAAAATCCTAATGCTAATAAAACATTCTAAAAAAAAGTATTTTTTATTGTGTATTGAATAATTTCTAGAGCGGTTTGAACCTATAGTTAACCTAAGGCCCCTCTCCCACGGGTGCCTTTTTGTAGCGATGCTGTCGCGCGTAGTATCGATACAGACGCGAAGCGGTCGCCAGCTGTATGCCCTCTTTAAATTCCGTAGCAATGCAGTCGCGCGTTTAGCGCGACTGCATTGGTACTAAAAGTCGCCGTGGGCGAGCGTCCTAAAATAGGTACGCTCTCCTGAAAACCTAAGTTTATGACATGTCCATATATACGTAGGGACCGTCGATTATTACAGCAATATGCTTTTTTGATAATGTCTATAATGCAGAAACAAAAAGTTGCATTTAATATTATAATAAAGAAAATATATTTTCCTTCCTCATTTGATTTTGTAATTTTGATTTATCTGGCTAATAATGGTAAGTTCCATCCGACTTGGTCAGTGAGGGATTACGACCTCTCCTTATGACCCCTCAGCTACGTGATTGAGAGGCTCTCGAGATGCTTATATTTGCGACGTCGGCTCTTAACGATTGTAATAACGATCGTGTAATGAAACTCTGTTTATCATTACACAGGCACATTATGAATGCAGCTAACAAAGGCTGTTAAGTTCTCTAATTCTTCACTTCACTTCTAATAAGTATAAACTTTATGCCATTAAAAACATAACTTGTAAAAACAAACCTGTCTCGCATCTCAATTTTCCTACCGTAAAAATGTATGAGATCCATGTTCCACCAAGTCGAATAATTTTTTAAATGAATAATTTAAGGCCATCTGTTATGTTTTACATAAATAAATGAACTTGGCAACCATATTTAGTAATCTGATATAATACAATAGTATGTATAATTTGTGAGGTTAATTGTGTTATCATGCGATGGCAAAATCAATCAATTTATTTTTATCACAATTTTTTTTTAATATTAAACAACAGACAGGCGCCGCCTATTGGATGGTTTGTTGCTAACATTACTTAAAAATTCATTTAATCAGCTGGCTGGACAAATTTAGTTTCGTGGGCTGAACGGAACCTTTCTCAATTTATACCCTGTACTCATTACCCCATATGACCTAAACTTCTCCGAGAAACGGATCATACGGACGTTTCGATTTTTTTTTCGACTTGGCGGGGGCACTATAACGTGCTCTAGATTTGATAAGACTAATGTGAAACAATGACTAAGCCGTCGTGTTTTACAAGAGTATACGTACCTACAAGCTTTACAACAATATGAGCAGGATTGTGTGGGAAGAGGGAAATAACATCATGTTTATTCTCTCGAAAACAAAAAAAAAACAAAAAAAAAAAAACTTTCAAAAAAAATGACGCAAGCTACCTTTTCTTGTTTAGATGTGAAGAAGAAAACACACGTATCTTGGCTTTCATTTTAATGTGTAATGGTAATGTTCACCAGTAGATGGAAGAGAAGTAATAATAATATGTATCTAGATATGTAGAAACTGAAATTAAACTAAATACTATGAAATTCGACTAAATGAAATATTCCTAATACCTATACCTATACCTATACCTAGTTTTACTCGTGTTATCAATACGAATCTCAACGAAAATGAAAACGATATATACTTACGTAGGTACATTAAAACCTGCTAATCCGTCCAGGCTGTTGCAAAGGAACATAGAAATCGACTTATTAGGTATACGATTATACGCCCAAAAACAGGGCCATACTAAAAGAATAACTAAAAGTAAAAAGAATAAGAACAGTTGTTTAGAATACCTACTTTGTCTTCAAATCACAAACAAATTTAATAGAAATTCGGTCCCATTAAAATTGAAATCATTAATAAATGTTTAATTTCAACCCTACAGAAGAACCCTACATCTACATCTCTAGAAAAGTTTGCGACAGAACCCTGTTCACATAGCGCACTATATAGGTATGATTGCGAGCAAATGTTTGCACTGGGTGTTAGCTGTGGAGCAAATTGTTTCCAACTGCAAGGAAATTAATGTTAGCTTTGCACGCTTTGGAAATTCGGCTTCAAACGGAAATTGGATCAAAATATAGATGAATGTGTAGGAATGTGTCATAGACGTAGACTGGTCGTTTGCAGGACAATACGTGTAATATTAGGTATATTACAACGTCATCCGTTTGCAAGACAGGAATATGAAAAGATATGAAAGGCATATGATAAGAAAATAATAAGTGGAGAAAAGTAAAGAGAACCTAACATTATTGTAACGATTTACTGTGTTCCAGTGGCTTAACATTTATCCTGAAATAAAGGGGTTGGGCTCGTGAATGGATATTATGATTCTGAAACTATGTTCTTACACAAACACCAATCTTCAGTTCCTGGATGTCATTTGTCACGATCCATATAAATTTGTCAGTCAGGTATTATATAGTTTGACGACCAGGCTGTCGCAGTGGTACAGGGTTCGGATAAGCGGAGCATGTTGCGCCAGCGGTTGTGGGTTCGAATCCCGCCTTGGTCATGGATGTTTATTT
Source organism: Calycopis cecrops (assembly GCA_001625245.1). Classification (NCBI taxonomy): domain Eukaryota; kingdom Metazoa; phylum Arthropoda; class Insecta; order Lepidoptera; family Lycaenidae; genus Calycopis; species Calycopis cecrops. Next base: position 239,659 of record LUGF01033563.1, on the reverse strand, counting down.
ATGTATTATATGTATATCTATAATAAAAATCTTAAATATATTAAATTTCTTATATTTATAAAACATATTAAGAATATTTCCTTTTTCTAATACCCGAACTCAAGTCCTTACAGTCCACAAATATTATTATAATATTATTAATTCACGTTACCGGTTGGAGCCGACACAGTTTTTTATACATTAAGGAACAAACAATCCATTGGTGTCTTTTGGTGATAACAAACGACCTTGAATATTATTTACACAACTAGCTCTTATTTTGGTGCGTAACGTCCTATTCACATCACATTTCTCCTACGAGGTATTGGATTGTCACCAACCACACGAAAACAGCCGCAGCAGTATCATTATAATTCGACGACGATATTGTGAGAGTTAGGAGTGCCCAAAAATAGAAATAAAATGATCAGTTACTCATCATTATCAATGTATATAAAATTCAAAATTTACATAGTGATCGAAAGGGGCGAAATTGGCTATCTCTTGGTGTCCTTTTGAATTTTACCACCACTCGATGAAGAAATTGTGGACTCAGACTTTGAAACTTTCAGTCTTAAATAGGTTGGCATGCTGGCATATAAAATAAAATATTTTGTACGTTTTGTATGTTTATTATATAATTTTGCTTTTAATTCTGGAGATATATGGAATGGAGAGTAAGTAAATCATTCCCTAAATTTTATGCATTTATCGTGGCGCACAGCTAACTCTTACACGCCAGTAATTATCAAAATTGCCACATTAAAAATATTACCTACAATTTGCTAAAAAATTACTTCAATTCCGATGAGATGAAGCAAAGACTTTTCCACTTACTAAAATGCTCAAACTCTTCATATCCATTAATGCATCCGAGGTTTTCCATTCCCTGTGAAATATAAAATTCGTAAAAACCGTGAAACCTTGCCGGTATTTACTTTTATCTTGAATGTCCGTGTATGCATTTCCGGTTTTGCAACACGAGCACTATGCACTAAACGCAAGCGGCACAAGACAATTTGCATCAAACGCGGATATATATTTCATAGATGTTTCTAGACCATTGGTATTATCTGTGTCACGTAAGCCCTTGGGAATGTATGTCTCGGAGCTTATGAATAGGCATCCTCAGTGCACATAATTTCTAAGTCAATACCTATTAGATAAATTAACCTTTTATGCAATACAATTCTCTTCTTGACTTCTTGGTAGTAAGGAAAATTACTTTATTTGATTACATTTGCAACTTATAAAAAAAATTCCATTAAAGCTAATAAAAAAGCATATTTTAAACTTTATTTTTCCTAAAAAATATCGTTGACAATTAACAAACAAACAAGTACTATAATCTTTGTGAGAAGTTGGAAAGCCATTAAAGACTTCGAAAATCTCTATCTGTATTACTTGTAAATCGTTTATATAGCCGTGACAAATATATTATTCTTAAGGGGAACGGCCCCTTAAGAATAATACATGGAGAAAAGCGATACATTATGATTAAGTGCTAGTCTTCTTTAGCCTAGCAAAAGTGGTATAGGAACAAAATAATTTGACTAGTCATTGATTCTAAAAAACAGCTATATCCATAAATTTTATGTCCGTGCGGTCGTTAGAGGCCGCATCGCGTACAGGCTTGATTACGACGGGGACGAGTTTGGAGTAAAATGGAATGCCGTCGCACGTTCAGATTTATATGTTTAAGGTTTTGATATAAACTGATTTTATTTGTTTATGAGGTCACTACCTCATAAACAAATAAAATCAGCATCATTCCTGCCTTTCTACTGACGTATTAATAAGGATGTGACGTCGCTCATAACGGTGGCGTAATTCCAACCTATATAATACCTCTGAGTGGAATGAAATAGCAATTGTGAATAAAATGTGTGAGTGTGAGTTAGGTTTGAGAGTCGGTGAAGTATATTTTAACTTAAACTTGTCTCCGTAGAATCGAAAATTCATCATTATTATCATTTTCATTGTCAGCTGTAGTTACAAAAGACGTCCACTACTGAACATAGGTCGCCCCCAGAGAACTGTACACTGCACGGCCATAAGCTGCTTGCATCCAGCTGCTCCCTGCCACCTTCACCAGGTCATTGGTCTACCAGGTGGAAGACCGCCTAACATTATGCTCTCCGATGCTAATGGAAATTTGTGCGAGAAAAACCGAGGTGCAAAGATAGTTACAATGTAAATATAATGCAAGTCTTACAATACCTTATAATGCATAAAAAGTATCGATTGGAGTTGCAATTTTGTAGGTTTAGGGCGCTTATTTTCCGATCATTGCAATTTTTTTACTTTTAATCGTAATCTGGAGTAAATTTCACTCAACGATATTAGATTTAAGGTCCAGTAAAAGGCAACAAGATTTCGTATTTGTATCAACATAATTATAACATTGAAACATTAATAAAGGCGTTAAAAGTGACGTTTCAGTATAAAAAAAACAATAACGAACGAAACCAAAATTATTTAGATGTCCGGCTGGCGCATGGGTACAGACATAGAGATATATTTACTTCTGATATCTATGGGTACAGAGCTCAGATAAACGGAGCATGTTGCGCCAGGTCTCAGGTTCGCTTCCTGCCCAGGTCTTGGATGTTTATCTATGTATTATATGTATTTCCATAATAAAAATCTTAAATATATAAAAAAATCTATAATTTTTAAAACATATTAAATATATTTCCCTTGTCTAGTATTCGTAACACAAGTCCTAGCGGTACTTACCACGCGCACGGGGCTACCTAGACTAACATGGTGTGTAAAAGTCCACGGATACTATATTAAAATTAACGCAATACCTATGAGTGAGTTCTAGCTGAATAAATGAATTAAAAACGGAATATGTGAAACTTCACACCACCCTCACAACACAATTCCATACACTACACGACAATGCATTGTCATTATTGAAACCCAGCGGAGTTGGAGCGGATGCACACGAATAAAGAAAGGCATTGTGACGAAATCCTTTGCTTTTTAATTATCAACTTCTCGACTAACAAAAACCTTCACAAGTTTAATATTTAGCTATTTCTACACGTAAAACATAATATTAGATGAAATCAATCTAATCCTTTTACAAGTTATGTTTAATAAAGTAAGTTTACTTACTTTATTATTAACTTTTAAGAAAGTGAACATTGAATATATTATTTTTTCTATCCTTTCTTCTAAACAATTCAATTGCTGAACATGGGTTCCCCATAGATTGTCAGAGCATCAGATTCGGTGCAGCCTGCATCCAGCGGCTCGAGCGTGTCATCAGGTCGTCCGTCCATCTAGTGGGGAGATGTTTCACACTGCTGTCGAATACGCAGCGGCAACTCTAAAACTTTTGTATCTAGCGGCCATCATTTCTCTGCCACGTGTGTTAACATGTTGGATCTATTTGATGATCTTACGTTCGTCTTAAGAGTTAAGTTTATATTGAACTTTCGTATAGTTCTTACCTTAAAAGTGACAGTGATTTCTGAGTAGCCGGTGGCCCAGTGCGAGAATGTGGTGAAGGACGGCAAGGCATATGAGGATATTAACGGATATAGGTATACAAAAGTCACAAAAAAGCTCCGATTGGCCCTTTATCCTTCCATTCTATAAAAAAAGTAATAAAAATTTGATATTTTTTATTTTTATTCTTATAGCAGTCGGAGAAACCGGCAGTGGGAGCCATTACCATGAGTATCGACGCCCACATACGCATAGAGATTAGAAATATACGTTGTCCTCTTTCCTTCACCCTACTCTATGGGCCACCGGCTACTTACACACCGGAAGAAATACCTTACTCCGTATCATCACAGTCGTAAGGGCCTGTCCACAACTCCACGTGCTGAAGCACGGTGCGGCGACGTTGTTGTTCATGACGTCGTTGTTGACGTCGCGAATATCATAATATTATAATGTTTCTATTTTATAATATTTGATTAGATTTACATCGATGCGTTCGATGTGCATCAAATCAAATATTATAAAATAGATACCAATCGATGTCAATCAATTCAAATATTGTAGAACTAGATGGTGCCTGCGACTTCGTTCGCGTAGCGTAGTAATATTATAATCAAAGTGATTTGTTATTGTTTACTTGCATTATGCCGAAATTCCGATTTCACTTAGGAATGAGCGGTTTTACCGCAGTAAAAAGTATTTTTCATGTTGACCAGACTTAGTATCTATACCTATACCACAAAAAGTTTCATTCGATTCCGTCCCGTAGATTCGTAGATTAGCCCGGACAAACAGACAAACAGACAAACAAGTGCTCTAATAACATTTCAACATCGCCCCCAATTAGTTTTTTGTAAATATATTTAATGTACAGACACAGGGGTTTTACTGCTTTATGCTATAAAATAAAAAAGTTCCATGGCGACGCTCGACGCGACGTTGTCGCACCGCGCCGCCGCCGTGGAGATGTTGACAGGCCCTAACAGTCCAATTCGGCAGCATGGATGCATGAAGCGTAAAGCACGCAACCTGTTAAAAATATTAATTTATCATTAACTTTGTAATTTTATGTGCGTTAATAACCATTTAGATATGTATTTCTAAATGTAAAAAATAAAACACACGCCGTATTAACAACTGTACA
>LUGF01033563.1:198375-221992 GCA_001625245.1 Calycopis cecrops | reverse complement strand
TTTGTACACAATATTCTTTACTAATCTGTTATTAGGCGCTAAAACTATCAAAGTACTGGGTGAACTTACTCGTGAGCAAGCAACATAAAACTGTCCATGAGAGAAGCAATGTTCTCTGAACCTGAATGCCAAATTTCAGCCCAATCCGTCCGTTTAATAATAAATAAATAACTTTTTATTTCAGATTATATCCATATTAAATTGTTAGTAGGTAACATTAACTCTTAACCTATGTTAGTAACTTATTTAACTAAAACTATCATAACATAACACTAAAACCTTATCCTACGTTATACGTCCGATACAGATCGCTACCCAATGGGCCTGTATCGCGGTATCGGAACGTTCAGCTAACATATTTTTTAGAATACTGTTGCCACTGCCCCTCACGCGTTGAAACAGCGACGCCACCTTCTTGCGAATCAAGGCATGAAATCCATCCGTGTGCGATTCCGCAAACATAAGTGACGCGCTACACCAACGAGGCAGTCCCAACAGCATTCTAAAAGCATTATTATATTGGGCGCGCAGAGCATTATACGTCCGTTTGGTGTAGTGAAACCACAGGCTGCTCGTGTAAAAGGACTGACAATATGCTCGGAAGAGGGTCAGCTTAACTTCCCTTGTACACCGAGCAAACCTGCGCACCAGCATATTGCTCCTCACTGCCAACGCTCTGCGCTTCCTCTTGATGTCCAAATTGTGCGACAGATCAGCCGTAACCACGTGACCGAGGTATTTAAATTTGTCGACTACACGCAGAGCAGTGCCCTCAAGTACAACAGGAGGTACAGTGAAAACTTTCATTTCTTTACTGTTGAAAATTAACACCTCACTTTTATTAGAATTGTACTTGAGGCCATGCTCCGTGGCATAGCGTTCACACTCGGTCACGAGTTTACGGAGACCTCCGATCGAAGGACTGAGCAGCATCATGTCGTCCGCATAACCGATATTATTGACGCCAATATTATCAATCCTGCTGCTCAGCCTCTCGATCAACTCATTAATATAAAGGTTGAACAGAGTGGGAGACGTTATTCCTCCCTGTCTTACTCCACATGTCAGTTTATATTCGTCAGAGAACGTATCCCCCCACCTCACCTGGTTAACTTGGTTCCGATACCAGTATCTGAGAAGAGAGCTACACTCCGCCGGTGTATCCGTGTTCTCCAATTTGCTCCTAAGTTTCTCGTAACTTACGCGATCGCACGCCTTTGAATGATCAAGAAAACACGCAAAATAAGGGCTTTCATATAAACTTGCAACCCCTGTTTTACCCCCTTAAGGGTAAAATTTTCAAAAACTCTTAAACACGTATCTACTCATTTTTAATAAGTAGCTTAAAATAAAAGTTTCAAGTTTCTAACTTAAAAAAGGACGGTCTTCCATACAAATTTTAAACCCCTATTTTACCCCCTTAGGGGTTGCATTTCGAAAAATCCCTTCTTAGCGGATGTCTACGTCATAACATCTACCTGAATGCCAAATTTCAGCCCAATCCGTCCGTTTAATAATAAGGGCTTTCATATAAACTTGCAACCCCTGTTTTACTCCCTTAAGGGTAGAATTTCCAAAAACAATTAAACACGTATCTACTCATTTTTAATAAGTAGCTTAAAAATAAAGTTTCAATTTTCTAACTTGAAAAGGGACGGTTTTCCATACAAACTTTAAACCCCTATTTCATCCCTTTAGGGGTTGAATTTCTAAAAATCCTTTCTTAGCGGATGCCTACGTCGTAACATCTACCTAGATGCCAAATTTCAGCTTGATCCGTCCAGTGGTTTGGGCTGTGCGTTGATAGCTGGCTATGTCACGTTTGAGTTTTATATTTATTATATATGTATATAGATATAAAATAAGGAAGTGCTATTTATCAAAGTAAATGAACAAAAAATCCCTCTCACACTGTGGCTGCGCCAAAATCTAAAACTATGACGCCCTCATATCTCAGTTCTGTCGAGTTAAAATCAGATACGTTTTATATTGTGATTTAAAATAAAGTTTGTTACGTAACATTCGTAAAGTTGGTGGCAGGTTGTTCCAGCACTTCGTTGCAACATATTTAAAACTGCCACGAAATGCTGCTGAACGGAGTGCGGGCAGATTAAGATTTAGTTGGAGGCTCTTGTGCAGTGCGTGGTGTTGATGTTATTTTTCCACTCAAGTTTTTTAAAAAGATATACCGGGACACGATGCTTAACGATGCCAAACAACATCGTGGCCAGATGCAATCTCCTATGGTCGACAACCATATCTTTAACATGGACGCGCGATTTAGATATGGAGTGACGTGATTTCGCCGTGGTGTGACATGGTGAGATAAGTGGTGTTTCGAGTTTTCACTGACCTAAAAATGAAAGAAAAGAGAGAAAGAGAGAGAGAGAGAGAGAGAGAGAGTGATAACTTAATCTAAAGTTCAAATTTCATGCTAACATATTATTAAGTTAGTACGGATATTACCCTCCTGCGTCGTAGCCGTAATAGACCGGAACGAAGGCATTATTTGAGCGAAATTTACTTCGCAAAATGAATACCTTAAAAAGATAGCTATGTCGTCGCGTTTTGTGCAACTTGTAGAATAGTGTGGGTTCGCTTCGCTCGCCCAAATATTCTGTGGAGCCAATAATATGATTGATGATATGATTTTATTTTACTGAAAAAGTTAAAAAGATCTCGGTATCGATTCCGATCCGATATTAATTGCCAGCACTATTCAATGTATTTCCAGGTATGAGGGTCTACCTTTGATGAGAGTGGCAGGGTGGCAGTTAGTCAAACTATGATGTCTGTGGTAAGAAAATAATACGATTGAAACGCATATTTGTAGAGCTTGAAGTGGTGAAGTTAAAACTTGGAATTCTGCCGCGATCTATGAAAGTGGGATTCCGCTGCTGGTATTCTCCTACTTCTTGGAGAAGGCTCCGTTGTAGATACGGTAGAAGATGCAGAGCGATTACATATATTCTAGTCATTAAGGATTCGAATCGCTCTACGTTGAATAGGATAAAATGATCGCTCCATTACCTGATATTGACTAGCACCCGCTCGTAATTGAAATCAGTACTACATCTGAGGAAAATACTTTGTATATTTACTGCTGAGCACACACAGCTTTTTGTAGGCAAATTTAGCTTTAGCTTGCAAGTTTCTGATAGCTACTAGATGAGACTATACGCCGCAGAAATAGTTTTTTAAACGCACAAATTTGTGTCTTCTTGAGGTTAAATTGGTATAAATTGTCACATTCCGAAATACTTTTTAAGAAAGATTTGACTCACGAAACATGTTTGTTCCGATATTCGATGACGTACTCTTGGCAAATATAGGCGTATCCAGTGTATAATTCGTCATTAGTACTGTAATCTGTATAACAATTAATGCCGCTAGTTTGCAGTTTATTATAAAATATATGTAGAAAAACGTAAAAGACAAAACACATCTTTGCGGAACACCTAGATTGACCACCAGGTCCGATAATGCGCCATAGAAAACGATCTTAATGCTTTGTTTTATTAAAAAACTAGTGACCTAATCGCATAATTCGTAAAGAGAAAAATTTGAATAGAATATTGTATGCCACACTCGATTGAAAGTTTTCAACTGTCTCCGTGAACAGATGCGATAAATAGGTTAAAAGCATCGGTAAGCAAGCCGATCGTCCCTAACAGAAACCGTATTGTCGGTCGTTAATAAGTTATTATTTCCTTAAATAATGCAGGAGTTGACATTTAATGGTGGATTCTATAGCTATTGAAAGGGGAATAATAAAACGAGCGAATAAAAAATAACTTAGCGACTGATGATGAGATACTGTATTAATAACTTGAGCGGTAAAAAAATAAATGAGCGAAAAAGAAACTAAATTAATGACGAATCATTGCTAATAATAAAATTCACAACGAGCTTACAAAAAGTGAGCTACGATTAATGCATTTCATTGCATTGCATTTCACGTATTAAAAATCTAACTGAGCGACGAAATTACTAAGTAAGCGACTAAAAATACTAATTAAGCGACTAGAAATACAAAGCGGGCAGCGTTAATATTAAGTTAGGAAACGATTTTTCCAAATGAAGTTTTACATAACGAGCTGCTATAAAGTTCAGTTTGAGCTACGTTTTGTGAGCTGCTTTATTACTGTTTGGATTACTGATAATCTATTTGAGGTGTTGTGTTTTTTATATTGATATTATTTTTTAATGAAAACTACAGATTGTTCGCTGCGCGCGAATTTGAATAGCGCGCGGCTGGGCGACGAATCAACGAATCAACGTAATTTCAACCCAATCGGTCAAGCTGTTTAGAAGTTTACCCGTTTTCCCATGGGAATGAAACATTTTCCCAAGGTAGTGTCTAACAATAGCCGAATTGGGCCGGCACGACCGAGGAAGTACCTCTCGCGTACACGAGACCGGCGTGAAGTGACAGCTGTGTTGGCGCGTTTCGTGCAGTGTGTAAGTAGGCGGTGGCCCATGGAGTAAGGAGAAGAAATTTTCATCGTATGGAACAGAACAACAACCAAGAACACCCTCGACTGAACCGGTCCAGCAGCATTTATTATTATTATTATTATTCAAATAGTTTTTTCATAATCAAATTTAAAAAAAATGTGTGCTCACAAAACACTGCCCAAATACTTTTTTCATAAGCAAATTAAAAAAAAGTACGCTCAAAGTGAGTGAGAGTGTGCTCAAAGTACACGGCTCAATAAAGCATTTTTCAAATACGTTTAATATTCAAAACACTTCATTTAAGATAAAATGCAGCTCAATATTTAAAAATAGTTTACCAAATTTTGAAAAAAATGCAGGACGTAATGTTGTCACTCAAACAATTATTAGGTCGCTCAAATATTATGAAGTTTCTCATTTTGTATTTTAAGCAGCTCAAATTGATGTTTGTAAGTTGCTGTTTTATTGATTTCTCGTCGCTCGCAGTCAGTCGCTCACTTAGTAATTCTGTACGCTAATTTCATTATTTTTGACACCTCAAATTTTAATTTACAGTCACTCGTTTAAATACTACCCTTATTGAAAACAAGGGGGTTTTCGCAATAGGTTGAGTTGGATGAATCAGAGCGGTATCTTTGGAGATCAAGTGCAACTGATCCCAAAAGAGACGACTGCTTGTATTTGAAAGAAAGAAAGAAAGAAAGAAAAGTTTTTATTCAAAATAGAATTACAAGAATTACTTTTTGAACGTCAACAATTAAATCTACCACCGGTTCAACCCTAGCCCTGTCCTGAGAAGAACCGGCGAAACAAACTCAGCGGGCCTCATGTTTTGATCAGATGTAAAATTCAAAAATATAAAAATACAAGTACATTTGCATATGATATAATACAATACAATGAATGTACAATAATTATGGTACATAAACAGCCTGGGAGGAGGGTACTAATCCCAAGATGTGGTATCTGTCATAAAATCTGTTACCTTATAGTAAGCCTTACCACACAAACGCTCTACAACTTTTTTAAATTTATTAATCGAAAGTTTTTGGACGTTTTCTGGGATACTATTGTAGAGGCGTATGCATTGTCCCCGAAAGGAATTCTTTACTTTACTAAGTCTGTGAAATGGTATGTCTAATTTATGCCTGTTTCTCGTATTTATGTTATGATTATCATTTTTAGGGTTCCGCATCTCAAAGAGAAAAAACGGAACCCTTATAAGATCGCTTTGTTGTCCGTCTGTACGTCTGTCAAGACCTTTTTCTCTAAAACGCTTGAAGGGATTACGCTGAAATCTTTGTCAAATACGGAGGTCAGTTACCTCTTGAATCCTTGAAAAAATCACACTTCTAAGTTAACGCAATAAAAAGTTATAGCCATTTATGCACAAATTTTGTATGAAAACGCACTTTTTAGAAAACCTATAGGGTACTTCCCGTTGAGCTAGAATTCTGAAATTTGGCAAGAAGTAAGACCTTACAGTATACATATAGGAATAATTCTAAAAATTGGTAAATAAAATTTATATCACTGGAAAAATCATTACCAACTTATGCATGTAGTTCGTTTCATACTAAATGTATGCAAGCACCCGCATATATAATTTTTTCGCAAGGAAGTGTAATTTTCTCAACGTCTATTACTTTTGCTCATACCTCCCGTTCCTACGGAACCCTCGGTGTGCGAGTCTGACTCGCACTTGGCCAGTTTTTTGGTTCTGAATTCACTAATGTTCTGTCTTACATACAATAAATACATTATCCAAAATGTATTGAGAGTAAAAAGTCAGTATACCGATGTCCTTAAATTTATTTCTAAATGATATATTGGAGGCTAGTTGGTGAATTGCACGAATAGCTCGCTTCTGCAGCACGAAAATAGTGTTTATGTCCGCAGCGTTTCCCCACAACAGTATGCCGTAAGACATAATACTGTGAAAGTAACTAAAATAAACTAATTTAGCAGTATATTCATCTGATATTTGTCTTATTTTTCTAACTGCGAATGCTGCCGAACTAAGCCTATTCGCAAGCTTGGTGATATGGGGACCCTACTGTAATTTAGAATCTAGTGTTATTCCTAGGAAAATTGTAGATTCCACTAGATCCAGAGTTTCGCCATTTAATAGTACATTGATTGGAACCTGTCTAACATTAGGTAGAGTAAATTTAATACATTTTGACTTCTTACTATTGAGTAATAAATTATTAACACTAAACCAATGTATCATCATTGAGAGAGACCTATTTACCTCTTCGCAATTAATCTGTTGTCGCTTATGTTTAATAATAAACGACGTTTCATCAGCAAATAGGACTATCTCATGATTGTCTTTAGCGAGATTGATTGTCTTTCTTCTATGGTAGGTCATTTATATATATTAGAAATAGAAAAGACCCCAAAATCGACCCTTGTGGGACCCCCATTTCTATTTTAGTCCCGTTAGATCTTTTTTTATTTACCTCAACCCTTTCCTGACCAATGTTTCATGCTCTACACAATCAAAGGCTTTGGAGAGGTCACAAAACACACCTAGCGCATCCCGTGACTCCTCCCATGCCTCAAAAATAGAACTTTTTACTAAGTTAACACCAGCATCTGTAGTAGAGCGTCCTTTTGTAAAACCATATTGCTTTTCATGTAATAAATTATTGGTATTAAAATGAGATTGTAACTGATTCAAAATTATTTTTCAAATACTTTGCTAAGAGTCGGTAGTATAGATATTGGTCTATAGTTTAAAGGATCACTAGTACATCCGGATTTAAAAAGAGGCAATACTTTAGAGTACTTCATTAGGTCAGGAAGTACTCCACACTTTATACATTCGTTAAATATAACTACTAAACATGGAGCAATTATGTCAATTATCGATTTTATAACTTTCATGGATATGCCCCACAAATCAGTCGTGTTCTTAGTATTTAACATTTTAAAAGCTAAAATTATGTCTTGGGGCTCGATTTCATGAAAACGAAAATTGACATCACATTTCCTTACATAATCTTTCAGTAATGATTCAGCAGCAGCAGGAGAGGATATTAAATTTTTGGTAGTTGAAATTGGAATGTCAGCGAAAAATTTCCCAAACACCGTCGCAACTTCTTCGTCAGACTTAACTAGTTTATCTTTGATACAAAGATGAAAATCAGACGAGCGACTTTTGACTTTTCCAGTTTCACTACTTATTATGTTCCAAGTAGTCCTTATCTTATTTTGGAATTTATGATTTTATTTCTCATACACAAGGTTTTAGCAGCAAAACATACTTGCTTAAAGGTCTTTGAGTATTTTTTAACATAATTTTGAAAAGATTAACTATGATTGTATGTTTTTTCATAATATAGCTCATATAATCTTTGTCTGCTCTTATAAATCCCTCTTGTTGCCCATTCATTAAAGTTACCTTTCCCAGATTGTAATCTGACTGTCTTAGAAGTGAAGATAGAATTATAATTAGTTCTTATTGGCTTAAATAGCTTACTAAATTCCAAATCTGGACTATTACAATGCGTACATGAATGATGTGAATGATGCATCAAAACATCCTTCTAAGAGCTTGGGACAACTTCACCAAAATAGGAATACTCTACTACTCTACTCTCTATATCCTTAAAGGTCAGAGCACATGTCCGAAGCAGAATCGGTGCGATCGGACATGACATAACATGACAATCTCGACTGATTTTTAATTCATTTCCAGTAATTACGTGTGTATGTATTTTATTCTATCATTAATGTCCTTTAACTCAGGTAAATAATTTGCTGCGATGGCTTCCTTTTGCAAGACAGTCATGACCCAGAAGAAGGCCAACGAGCGGGTGATAGAGTAGGCTACCGACGTGGCCACCTCGCAGATGACTAACGGGGGTGCGAAGAAGGTCTACTTAATGCGTCTCCAATAATACCTCCGTGCTCGTGTCGGGCCGTGATGGGAACTCAGTCCAGCTAGGCACGACATCGTTGTAACTGTTAATGGAAGCCGGGCAATCCCCCAAGGAGGAGAAGTCTGGCCTTTTTGCCAAAGCCAGCCTGTCGCTGGAGGGATCCTGTTACATGTATATCCGGGACCCTCCAATTAAAGCTGCTGATGGCGGGGGTTTAGTCGGTATTGCATACGAAATGCTGAGCCTGACAATGTACCCAGACGGCACCTGGGTAACGTACTTACATATATTATCCTGCGGTAATCAAAAAAGATCTCGTAATTTACTTGTCTACACGACTATTATGTGCTTTTTAATAATGGAAAGTAAAATATGAGTTGAAAAAACAGAGCACTAAGATTACGGTTCAGAAAATAAAAGATAAAAATGTAGCTAAAAAAAATAATTAATGAAACTCCAGAGGTGCGCCTTTATTGTAATTACATTGAGATGTGGGGGAGTAGTAGTTTCCCGTTGAAAATTGTCGCATTGAAAAATTCATTTGATTCTTTATGTAAACTATACAAATCACCTAGAGTCTGAAATATGCAATCTATCATCTACAACTTAAATCTATCCTCAGGACCAGGGCACTATCTCCACATTGTATAAACTAAATTGATAAGAACGACTGCATGCAAGCGTGTGGCTCTGCCACTATCTCTTACTAAGCAGCCAGATCCTATGACAGCAGCCAACAATCTCCAACTCCTTGGTCCTCATTCTAAAAACTCTAAACACACATAACAGTACACACACGTCTCGTACTAGTAGTTGAATACACTAGTACACACACTTGTACCAGTGGTTGAATACACTAGTACACACACTTGTACCAGTAGTTGAATACACTAGTACACACACTTGTACCAGTAGTTTAATACACTAGTACACACACTTGTATCAGTAGTTGAATACACTAGTACACACACTTGTACCAGTAGTTGAATACACTAGTACACACACTTGTACCAATAGTTGAATACACTAGTACACACACTTGTACTAGTAGTTGAATACACTAGTACACACACTTGTACCAGTAGTTGAATACACTAGCACACACACTTGTATCAGTAGTTGAATACACTAGTACACACACTTGTACCAATAGTTGAATACACTAGTACACACACTTGTACCAGTAGTTGAATACACTAGTACACACACTTGTACCAGTAGTTGAATACACTAGTACACACACTTGTACCAGTAGTTGAATACACTAGCACACACACTTGTACCATTAGTTGAATACACTAGTACACACACTTGTACCAGTAGTTGAATACACTAGTTCACACACTCACACCGCCTTCACCGATTACGGCAACAACTTTTAGTGTTGGCTAGAAAAAAAGCAGGAATTCATCTAGCAATCTCCCTCAGGAGACAGATAAATGCTGTTTTTAGTAAAAAAAGGCAAACAAGCATACGGAGCCTTTCGATGATAACTGACGCCCACAGATCTCCGCAAAATTGTAATGCAAACGTGACGTTTTTCTTTCTTTCTCCTTTTTATCTTAAAGTCACAATGCGCACAAAATGAGACGACATAGGTGTCACGCTCGTCGGCACTATTATCTGAGTGAGTGACTGCAGCTTGGCTACGTCTTGGTTATTGTGTATGGAGATATTCCGGATTCATATACGCGCTTACTAAAGCGGTGTGTACAGTTACTGAACTGCAGTCTTAATATCAAGAGGAGAGTGATTGTTATTCGTTTATCCGTCTCTGAGAAGCTCAACAAAATCAGGATATCCTCATGAAAATCTAATAGCTGTGTGATCACACAATACACTCAATGGATGTCATATAGGGCTGGCAAAAATATTTAACGTGCACATATTTTGTTTTTATCATACCCACAGCTTTAATCTTGCAGGAAATTGAAAATATCAAAAACAAACCTGGTTATTAAATATGTATACATAAGTTTATCTGCTTATCTGGAATTTCTTTAGAGCATAAAGGAGCAATCGAAGCCTTTGACAGTCGAACCTGCCTAATTCTGTAATTATGTCTGTCCTTCTATCTTCTTAGAGCCGGCCTTGGAAGTATTTGGGTATGTAAAACCTGAGTGCCGCCTTCCACCATTTGATGAAATGAAAAGGATAGCCTAATTTTACGCCCTCTTCTCATACTCAATAAGGAAATCAATGGAATACATGGAATGCAGTTATTTTTAATTCGATTATGTCATAATGTATAGTATCTTCCAATGATAAGTGATAATGACGTGTTGTTTAATGGAATGCGGCACTCGGTTGCGGTACTGTGTGTATACTCAAATACTTCTAGCGCCTGCTCTATCTAATATCTATCTGACGTTTCTAAGCCCGAGGGCATGGCTTGTAAGCTATTACAATTCAATTACTTAGACGTCTAAGGGTTTTCGTAAAGAGGTAGCTACATTTACTTCTTTCTCATTTGTTTTCCATAAGACATTCGAGTCGTCAGATTTCGACGTTTTGAAGTCTCAAGATCTGTTCAAATGACACTAAAGTTTAAAAGCCATCCAGACTGTCGCGCAAAAATAGAATATTATTATATTTATATAATATTCTATATACGATCTAAAAACACTGCTATAATTCTGACATTGTTGGGCGAAAAACGGCTAAAGATGGTGTAGTGTGTGGCGTTGACAGCTCCAGAAGATTGTTGCGTGTTGGTGCGCTAGGTATGGAGTTTAAAATATCAATATAACATTTATATTCTGGGAGGAATATGTATTTGAATTTTAATATGATAACAAGTTGTTATACTTGGTATATTATATTTCCTGGCAATAAAACATAGAATATTTATTTTTTTAGAAAGACTCGCGTAAAAATGTATATTACTTTAAATTTTAATTGTAGATGGTTACTAGAACGAATTTAATATGAAAGTGATTTCAGAATTACATTTTTAACTGAGCGTGTACTATACTTGAGCATTATCTAGATGACAATGTTTAGTAGTACTTATAAATAAGTTTATTAACTTGATTAATATTGCTCATAATACCAACTATAATATGTTTGACCGTAGTTTCACTAGCATACGTTCGTTTTGAATACAAATTTCTTCACCCTATTTTGCTGAAACCAATGGAATCAGACCAAACTGATTCAGTTTGGTGAGATCGGATACGTGCACATACATGCAAAAATTTCTTCAGCTCATTTCGGTTTAACACAAGTCTCGGTTATCATTTATAGACCAAAGTGAATTAGTATTTATTTTATACTGCTATAGCATTTATACAATCACATAATAAGAAAAAGAAAATATTAAAACAGGGACTGCTATTACCACTTAAATCTTTTACAAGAATTGAAAGTTTACCCAAAAGAATGTTTTAATTATCTTTGCATAAAGTAAGAAGTATATTTACAATTCATCATCATCATTAGTAGAAATGGCGCCCAATAATAGCTTTCCTCACAACTTGATGAACTTGATAAAAATTAACATAAAAGGTCTCCTTTTCTCGAACAGTTTTCGGATTGCAACTCACCCACTAATTGAATTTAAAATTTCTAAGATAAAATGTTTACTTAATAAATAAATTAATCTATCACTTAAATCTTAGCATTTTTTTTAAATTCAATTATTATTTTTTTCTAAAATTTCATTCTGTAATGTCAGTATGGTAGGTACCACAAGTTCAGCAACAAGTTAATTTTAGATCCAAAAACTTTTAAAAGGTAATGCAAGAACAAAGAAGTATCAAAACAGACCAAGAATAATTCAAATTAAACTAATATATTGATATTTCAAAATGATACGTCCTTATAATGTTGTTCTGTACACCAAAATAAACTGGAACCAGCCCTATTTCAACAGCAATATTCACGGGCATGCATTATTCAGTTTCATTTCTCCCAAGCCACTTCAGCAATAAATCGAACGGTAGTCTTTATTCATTTCCCCTTATTTTTCTTCAACCGTTATTTTCGTTAACTCATGTTTTACTACACGTGCCGTTGTATCACGCAATGAATGAGCGTGATGTCTTGGTATCTGATATTTTTCTCTATATCTATAGTATACACCTGACATTTAACCAGCATAAATTTTAATATTGTTGAACATATACAAATAATAAAAATAAAAAATTGTCGAGCCGATTCTAAAGGATTCAATTGCTAACACTGTCACACTAGATTTTATATGAGTGCTACTTTTTGGTCACCGGCCAAGTTTTCAAGTTTATGATATACGATATATGAAATAAAAAGAAATTAAAAAATATTTAGATTAATACAATTACTTTGTCCCATGTTGCAAACATATTTCTTGGTCACCACGTGGCATCTGATTCGCGAGTCGCGACCAGCCGGCGCGCAGCATCACTGACCTTTAACAACGATCGATGAACTTTTAAGGACTATTTCAAATCGATTTTTATTTAACAAAATATTACAATTAGACGATAAAATTTAAAATACATCCTTGGAATGAGATGTGTACTTTCTTATTTTTAAATTTGGCCGGTGACGGAAAATTTAAAAAAAAATAAAAAATACTTTATCAAGACTCAAAAATTAATTAAAATAAGCATTGAATTTATCTGCAAACCCATAATTTGTATTTCGCAATGGTCCTCCTATAAGCATGCCGTTGCATGTAGTATAAGTAGTTTAACAATGATAAAAGTATTACTTACTTACTTTCGCCGGCGCAGTGACCCGAAGTGGATCTTGGCTTCCGACACTAGATTGCACCATTTATCCCTCTCTTTCACGAACATTTTTCGAAGCGTTTAATATCATTTTGTCTAAATGAAATTTCAAGTGCCTATTTGACTGATTGCAACGTTAACACACGATAATATTTCAGAAAAAATATTTAAATAATAACACAAAATTGTTAACGCGAACATAATATAAGAGTAGGTACTGGTAAACCAACTGAGTAAATTTTTAATGAAAATTAAACTACATTTTTCGTATAGGTACTAACATATTTTATGTAATTTTTCTCACGGTTCCGAAATTTAAAAATCTAATAATATTTAATTAATTTGATTTGAACTAAAAACTTCTTCATGTCTGGGAAAGACAAGTCATCAAATGGTTCCAAATTAAAGTATAATATATTTATTGATTTATGTCAAACCTGCCCTCGAGATGTGTGTCGTTTAACCTAAACTTAAATAGTTCATATGCAAATAGTTTGATTAAAGTTCTCCCTCATTGCCGTAACAAGATAAACTCGAATATTTAGTGAAATGAAAATGAAATAAAAAAGTTTTTATTCAAAATAGAATTACAGAAATTGCTTATAGAACGTCAACAATTACATCTATCACTGGTTTACCTCTAGCCCTGTCCTAAGAAGAACTGGCGAAATAACCTCAGCGAGCCTCATGATGCGATGAAATATAAAAGTAAAAAATATGAAAATGCAAACACATTTGCATATAATAAATGATATAAAATTTACCAATTTACAATAAATATGATTCAGACACAGCCTGGGAGGAAGGTACTAACGAGTGTATTTCATATTAAGAGGTAGTGCCACACTGCATGCTTGCATGCAGCCGAATTGGGCCGGCATGACCGGGGAGGTACCTATCGCTGACACGAAATCGGTGTAAAGTGGCAGCTGTGCTGTTGAATTTCGTGCGGTGTGTAAGTATCCGGGGTCCCATGGAGGTGGGAGTAGAGAGGAGGGTAGCGCATCTGTATAGCCTCTATGCAGATGTCTATGCGCGTCGGTAGTTATGAAAATAGCTCCGACTGCTCGTCTGCCCCCCCCTATACGATATTGACAGACTTAGCAAACACAACAGGTCAATTAATGTTTGAGAAATCGTAGACAATATAATGCGTTTAGTTGCATACGACTTGATTTGCTGTAACTGTGAATTGAAATTAAACTCGTCAACGACATTACACTAGGTATGTTGTTACATTTAAATAAAATAAAAAAACTGCGCAAGGTATTGTTATTACTGGTGGTCGAGGACGTTGCATCAGTGTCCTCGGTTTGAAGTTAAAAATCCACTTACAAGGTATCTAAACAATAAATGTCGAGTTGTTTAGATGGATCGTCGCGCCATTTGATAAGCTGTTGTAGACCGCGAACTATCAAGAACCTGACGATATATTTTTTCAAGTTTGGTTAGCGCGGTGTATCTGTACTGTCTAAAGCGTAACAGAATGTCTTACAAATCTCCCTGAGTAGTAGGCTCGACAAGCCGAATGTCATTAAACGTAAAAACCATAGATTATACACTTATACTGGTATTAGCTTAGCCATCCAATAGTAGCAGTTCGAAATAGTTTTGGAATTGTATACATTTCCTAAATATTTATTTCAACTGCGTTAATTTCAATCTCAACACGTCAAAAATAAAATGAAACATACTTTACTCCCTTTCCTCCATTTCTTACTACCGAATGAATACGGATAATTTTATAAAAATGGTCGGGCCGTTTCTGAGATGTAGAATAATACACACCAGAACACTTGCTTTTAAATGAGATATTGCTTTATACAATCATAAATACATACAAAACTTGTACCTTAAAATTTAGTCACCATCTAATGACTACAGAAACTAAAACAGACCCAAAGATAAGAGCATTATATTGAACCGTCATTTCAAAATTAGCATTTTGCAATCCCAAGCCCAGAAGCATGCCGTTGCAAGTAATATACTAGTATAAAGGTGTTCTCGACGTATGGCATTCAAATGTAAGCTTTGTGTTGTAATTTTTAAGAGTGAATTAGTCACAGTTCCGATGAAATACATTTTATTACATTACAATATAATTTTGTCTAAAACAGACTTCAAGTATTCAATTGCTTGCAATATTTTATCATAAAACGCGGTTATATTTTTATTTTACTAATAACACATAAAGTCTGAAATATACATATTTTATTAAAGTGCGCTATTTCAGGCCTTTCGGATTGAAGCACGGGCGAAACATCAGAGTAATTTTTAAATGTAATTAAAATAGCTTTCTCATACGCTATCATATTGTATGTCATATGTCTCACAGTTCCGAAAATTTGCAGTAAATATTATTTAATTTAATTATAATTAATAAATTTATTTAAATTAACAGCTTTTTAATGTTTGGGAAATATGAGCCACCAATGGCTTTGATTGCTCACTTACCATAAAATCAAATAAAAAACATTTCAAATATACACATGGAGAAACTATGATACTTTACCAAATGGTATTAAACTTGGCTACGCTATAAGCGTAGCTACGTTTGTGGTCATGTACAATAAAAAATGAATTTAAATAAGTTAAAAGACATTTATTATATTGTGATTATACTAGCTGCGCTTCACCCGCGTAAGCTCGGATGGAAATATCGGTGAGAAAAATAGATGTCCAATTCTCAGAACTACATGATATGCACACAAAATTTGACGAGAATCGGCGAACCGTTTCGGAAAAGTATGCTAACTAGAATTGTGACACGAGAATTTTATATACATAGAGAAGATACATGCCGGTCCGGGATGGATGCCAGTGACCATGCATGTGACCCGTCGTCTTGTTGTTCATTCAAGGAGCTCTTAGTCAGTGGACCGATATAGGTTGTTGTTGTATGTTAATGACCGACGCTCATATATATCCACATAAATATAAGGCGGAGAATATGTTTTCTACTTGCTCTTTCCCTTTAACACATAACTGGAAAGTTGCAAGCAAGGACATGGGCTCATTTGGAAATGAAGAAGTTAGCTGAAATTTACGAAGTCACAACTTATTACGGGTGACAGCTGATGAAGTGAACAAACTTTCGTTAGTTTACCAATGGCACCCAAACTAGCTACGCTAATAAGGGGCATGTACAATAAATAAATAATAATTTTAATTGAAAATAAGTAAATCCTATTAAAGTTTGTGTGTTTGTTACTCTTTCACACAAAAACTACTGAACGGATTTTCATGAAACTTTACAGTAATATAGCTTTCGTATCAGAATAACATAATAAGATAAAATTTATAGGGATTTTTGAAGTCCGAAATCCACGCGGGCGAAGCCGCGGGCGGAAGCTAGTTAAAATATAATTATGATAACTGATGTGCCGGTATAGAACTGATGCGAGTAGCAAACGGTCCATCGTTTTGGGGTTCAATAAAAGAGGCTTTTGTTCAGCAGTGGACGGATAATGACTAATGGTGATGACAATATTATTATTTTAAAGTACATATTTATGCATTTAAAGAAAACCACAGTTATTCTCTCCAAACCAGCCCTCGAGACATGAGTGTCGTTTAACTTATATAGTTAACATGCAAATGGTTTGATTAATGTTCTCTCTCATTGCTGTAACTAGATAAACTCAAAGTTTTAGTGCATTGGTGTTATTGCTTTTATGTTGACAACTAAAATTAAATTAATTTTCAACTTTCTAATATTATTTGAACATATGCATTTAGTAGTCATCATCTCATACACTGAGCAGTTGACAGAAGATTGATGAGAAACTAAATTGAACAAAATTTTGAAAACTGAAACAAGTCGTTGCCAAAACAATGGTTTCTGGTTTGCCTTCTACAATTTCACTAAATATACCGTTAGCACTTACTTCAAGCATATACGACTATGCTTCAAGTTAAAATGGTGAATTTAGTTTTCAATTTAAATATAATTCATTTTAAATTTATGTGTGCTTTTAGTTTAGAAGTCAACTTGATTTTTTTGTGAAAATAATATTTGCATTTTATTAAAAGTATTCGTTTTATATCATAAGCCGTTTCATCCGCGTATCGATATCAATCCCAAAAGGCATGTTCAATGTAATAAAATACGTAAAATTAAACAAACATAACATACGTTTGTTTAATTTTACGTTAGTTTTATGTTTGTTAATTATCTATATTTGTGCCAAATGCGTTCAGTAGTTCATTAATAAGAAGTAAGACACCTGCATTTGTAGAAGGTGTTGCATGTTGCAATGTAGTAGCTCGACCGGGGAGGTGGCGAACTGAGGAGAATGAGGGAAAGCAACGCAACTGTAGTCATTAAACGACTCTGAATGCTCATTTGCCTCTTTATACTATAACAATTATTTATACTATTCGCTCAAAGACAAGCCCTCATTTTTTTTAGTAACGCTGGGGAATACCTTTGCGTACGCTACCCAGGAGCCCGGGTAGCTCAAAACAGACAAAACCCCTGCGAGTGCCTTCAACCGCTATAATTGGAGGGCTCCGCATCTATAAGCAACAGAGCCCCATCAGCAAAAGGCTGGCCTCGGTGAAAAGGCCAGACTTCTCCTCCTTGGGAAATGTCCGGCTGCCTTTGAACAGTCCCTACTCCAACTTTGGAACCATGCAATGGGGTTCTGTTCCTATGCTGATCCATGGTCCAAATGCTCCAACGGAGCACACCACGCGGTGGTCCCAATCCACACCGGCATCTGCTAATTCAGAGGGACGGGTGAAGGATCACCGACATTGGCTAGGGTGCACGGCAACGACACAAAAACACATAAACACCGAGACACCACTTCTCCCGCGACCCCTCCTCCATGGACGCATCCAGAGCGGGCCCTGGGTAAGCCCAGTCGTAGCGTCCCCTCCTGGGATCCCTCGTGGCTTCACCGGGGTAGTACAAGCGATGATTAGTGATCCCCCTTATCACGACAAGGTGGAGATCCGTCGAGGGAGAAGACAAACGCTCCTGCCCTTAGCACTACCATCTGGATTTCTGATAATTTGCACTACTATTGCGTTCCATCGGAATAGGGGAATAGCGGAATAGTAAGTGCACATGTGTCAGCGTACACTCGTGTTCGACTAAGAACATATTATAATATTATTCCCCTAATTTAAAATTATTTTTGCCTTTATTAGTCACCCGCTCTGGAACCTCTTACTCTTTGATTGGGCCTTCAAAATCTAATAATTTAATGCATGTCCTTTTTATATGATAGTTTTTTATAGCATAAGGGGACAAATGAGCAATAGGAGCCATTTTCATGACTACTTACAGTCAGTACTGCTCAGTTGTCAAATTGGACACTGCAGTATGAATTTGACAACTGTATAAGTACTGAGCAGTACTGGCAGTGATTTTTGGAACTCACTCAGCGAGACCAACCTGTAATGCGAGCTCTCTAACGCAGCATGGCACGTATGCTACGGTACGGATGTTTGTTACATTTTTGTGACATAGGTCAATACTGTAATTCCCCACCGAACAGGCTCCGTGCGTCCACTAAAAAACAAAGTTTATAGCGAGGACATGGGCTCATTTTGAATGAAGTAGTTAGCTCAAATTTACGGAGCCAAAACTTATTACGGCTGACAGCTGATTTACGAGTAAATCCGACCACTTTATTAACTACTACTACGACTAATTTAGTCTGAATCGGAACTAGAAAATTATTGACGTTCACAAAGATATTGGAAAAGAAAGATATTATCAATTTGAAATTTAATTTGACTATTATACCTAAATTACAAAAAATAGTATATCTAACACAACACCAATGTGCACACGAAATGCAATAATCCAAATGAAATGCATAGCTTTCAATTGTCACTTTACTCCTTTCGGTTATGTAAGCTGACAAACGTGCGGTTCCTTGCACAGATTTGGCAGGAAACGAATTACATTATAAGTTGGTAATGGTTTTCCCAGTGATTTCAATATTATTTTATAGTTTTCAGATTTATTCCTAAATATGTGCTATAAATTCTTACTTATTGCCAAATTTCACAATTCCAGGTCAACGGTAAGTGCCCTATAGGTTTTTAGGTTTTCGAAAAAGTGCATTTTCATACTAAATTTATGCTATAATGCTATAACTTTTTATTGCATTAATTTAGAGGTATGATTTCAAGGCATCAAGATTTATGTCAAATACTATTAATCTATTGTATTAATAGTATTTGACATAAATTTCAGCTTAATCCCTTCACGCATTTTCGAGAAAAAGGTCTTGACAGATGTACAGACAGACAGACGGACAACAAAAAAATCTTTGAGACACGGAACCCTAAAAATCAACTATCAATAAAAAAAATCATTGTTTATTAATCATTGCGATATAATTTCTTATAACTTTATAACGTGATTGAGAACATATTTTGATGAGCAGAATAAAATACATAAGTTAATGAACTAAAACTACCACATTGAGCGACATTGCTGTTATATTACATATTATATACAATACTTTAATAATATTAGTAAATTTAAATGTCTTATAAAAAAATAAATCTTCTTCCTTTTAGAACAAACCGCAAGCATCTTACCTGTGATCGACATCGTCCTGGTACAGAAATCGAATCTCATTACCGTCGTGCTCGTATTTTATGGTTACAAGACATTTTACTGAATTAAAAACCGTTCAAATGAGAGTTTAACTTGCACAGAGATTCATCAATATACACAGTAGGTACGAGCGAATAAAACTTCTCAAAATTACATATTATGAGAGCCCAAACACTCAATTTTTATGACATTTGGAAGTAAAAACTTCTTTAGCAGGAAAATATATTATAACTTGTGCAAATACATTGTCATTAAAATAATCATTTATTAAATTTTAATAGTCGAACAATATTTCTTCATCCACTCGGCACCAATCCCTATTTGTAGATACAAGAAAATACAAACAAGCAAATAATCAAATTATATTAGGAACAACGGATTGTACATAATTAACACACTTCTCACACGCTCTCTCATCTAAGGTACAACTCTCTTAAGTTTACGATTATAAGGTCATCTCAAGAATAAGTCATTTCTCCTGACATCAACTACATCTCATACTTTGCAGCACACTGGAAAAAATTCGTCTCCACGCAGTGTGTTAGCGAGCGATGATGCGAGTTAGCGTAGCACCAATGGCATTTTTATGTTTTCAGTCAAAAGTTTAATTTGTTTTTCGACAAATTAAACTCAACAATAAATTTTAGTATTTCTTGTTATTGTGCATATAGCACAAACTTTATACAAATTCAAATAGTATATTATATAACATATTAAAAGTCAAATAATGTGGGTCGAGAGATAACTAAGTATTTTAATTTTGTATTTATTGTTTCTGTTTCAATTTCAGCTACGGCCGCCATCTCTATAGATACAAACCAACTACGCAGGACATTATAATATATAACTAATCCACGAGTGTGCGCACTAGTATATTATTATTATTATATAGTCTAACACATGAGCTGACACACTGAGTGTCTCCTAGCAAAAAATAAAGTTTTATGCAGATAATAACGCATTAAAAATACGAGAGCGAAATATCCGTTTGTAGTTTAAAAGCTCAGTTCCTAATATAGGTTTCACCGTATGGTTGTTGCAGCGTTCAAAAAAGTCTGAAGTTTGCAACAAAAGCAAAAAATACTTTTTAGAATTGAAATGCAGACTGTATTTGAAGGCGCGTACGTTTTGTACAATTTTATAAACACTGTAAGTTGTATTTGCACGGAACTTGTTTAGTTAAAATTTTTAAATTACAAGGCTGAGTAATTCAATTCTGGACTGACTTCGAAGATTGCGGGCTAAAATTATTTAACAGTTTTTATATAGTGAAGTCTTATATTTTTTATCAATGAATAAAATTTGGGGTAAGGGAGTGAAAACATTTTTTTTTGTTTTGGATATAATGAGTATTTCTTTGTCACCGACATATTTTTTGATTAACCATGAAATAGTTAATATTCATATATCTCAATAAAACAAATTTTATTTTGGAAAGACTTGTACTTCGATATTAAAGTACCCTGCAATAATAACTACAACTTCAGTGACAACTGTAATTCGTATTATTCCTGTGGATGGCGAATATCGTATTGCAATTTTTGAGAGAATTATGGATGTTACCTTTGTTATAGAAAATATATACAGGTATAATGGATGTATGATTATTTTTTAACAGATAAACCGCATACGGTAACGGATTGTTAGTCCAACAAGAATTTTCATATCGTCGAATCGAGTGGACAAGATTAAGAAAAAGTACCTCGCACAAAGGCTTAAACTAGGTGAAAATTATTAATAAAGATGTCTTAAGCTTGCATTACCATTACAATGCGAGCATATCTAAATCAACTTTCTTAGTTTCAAAACATATATACGCGTTTCCTGCTTTGGTTGGTTTTAGATATCTCGTCGGATTAACGCCGGGCTTATTATTTACCTGGACAAGTTCCGGTTTCGAGTCCTCGATCGGACCAAAAATAAATATAAAATATAATTTTATATATTAAAGATTCATCTCAAGTAGGGGAAAAGTATTATTGAAGACCACCCAAAATCACTGTTCTAAGTATATTATGTAATTTTCACATATTATGTTATGTTTATTACTGATTCTTTGCGATTCCAGCTAGTTTAATTTTCCGCATAAATATTAAGCACGTATGAAGACATGCGATACAGTCGCAGACTTCTTTAAGTAGTAAAAACTTTTTGAAGTAAAATAGTGAGAAATTTATAAAATAGCGTGTACTGCCTTTTGTCGAAGACTTATTGCACGACGAATTACGACACTAAATATGGTGCATTAAGCGAGGCGTATCCATTTTTTCCAATACAATTTCTAATTTGGATTTCCTGAATGCATTCAAAATTATTTTTGATGAAATCAGGAAAACGTAATAAATAGAAAAAAATATTGAGTAATTTTTATTAGATGTATAACTACAATACCATAGATGCTAAATTCCATAGAAATTCTCGCTGGTACATACTCTTTCACTAGGCTAATGCCAAATATATGTGGGATACATCCCTAATAATATGGGGAAGAGGCCCCATACTTTTGATGGACTGTGCCCACCAGTAGTTCGCACTGCTGATACTCCTGTCTTCCCAGAATTTATAGCAGCAACGACTTATAATTATTTAATATTATCCCGACTGGACCCACATCGAATATATCAGAAGAAAACAATAGAAGGAATAGTAAGTAAAATCGAATTTTCGGCCGCAAATCTAAGTGTTATATATATTTTTGTACAGCATAAAAGAGAAATATAGAAATCGGAGCCTTTTCATGAAAAACGCCCATATATTCACAAAATTTATGTAGACACGTTGCCGTCCTTCCTTCTTGTCCTCAAATGGGCCACCGGCTATTCATAAACCACACGAAACGCGATATACGTGCCACATACTACAAATTGCAATAACTTTTATAGCCAAGGAAAGGGTCAGCAGCATGCTCAAATCCGGCTTCAGTGAAAATGTTATTATATGTATATGCGTAATACATATGCTTGTAATATTTTGTCATTGTGTCTGTGTACGTGTCTCCTTATGTAATGAATACATGCTGAATTAATGACAAAAATATATGCCAACATTCGGGCCATTAGCCACCTATTGGCGAACATCCAACAAACGCTCCCAATGCAGCAGGAATAAGGTCAAAGCAATGAAATCGTAAATTTGATCGGCGATACAGAACGTTCGCTTACTTGCCAATATTTGTACTTGCATTTTATAAGGGGTCTAAAATGAGAAATTTGCGACTGTTTTCATTTAAATTATGACATGAATGTTTTGTTGGAGCGGTATTTCAGTGCCTCAAATGAAAAAAAGGAAGCCATTTTTATATTTAGACATTACATTCACGACCATAAACATCCGCATAATTCTTATGCAGAGGCGTTGCTCACCTTTCTCCTTTCCTCAAATGGTAAACATCTAAGAAGTCATCACTATAATATTACCATTACTACTAATGTAAATCTAAAAAACTGCTCTAAGAAGTACCTATAGAAAAAACTGGCCCAGTGCGAGTCGGACTCGCACACGAAGGGTTCCGTACCATCATTGTATGGGCACCTCCTTGAAGTGTTTCATTTTTTTTTATTTTTAATATTTGTTGTTATAGCGGCAACGCAAATATATAAGTTGTGAAAATTTCAGCCTTCTAGCTATCACGGTTTACGAGTTGCAGCCTGGTGACAGACGGACGGACAGCGGAGGCTCAGTAATAAGGGTTCCGTTTACATTTTAGGTACGGAAACCTAAAAAACTAGCGCGTGTAGGGTTTCGTATCATATTATCTATAAAAAAAACTTTTTTTTGTTTTTCATAGCGTTTGTATGAACGAGAAAGTTGTATTTAAATTTTTCGAAAACTATTTCTTAAAAACTAAGATCTATTCGAGGGGTAACGGGCTATTTGGTTTAAGCGACATTTTAGGTGATATTAAGTTATATAAATATTTGGAATCAGCGAATTTTTCTCCGTCGAATTATGCCGGTTTCATTAAAATCGGAGCT
>LUGF01033563.1:183331-198141 GCA_001625245.1 Calycopis cecrops | reverse complement strand
CCTAAGAAGTATAGAAAAAACTGGTTCAGTGCGAGTCGGACTCGCACACGAAGGGTTCCGTACCATCATTGTATGGGCACCTCCCTGAAGTGTTTCATTTTTTTTTATTTTTAATATTTTTTGTTATAGCGGCAACGCAAATACATAAGTTGTGAAAATTTCAGCCTTCTAGCTATCACGGTTTACGAGTTACAGCCTGGTGACAGACGGACGGATAGCGGAGGCTCAGTAATAAGGGTTCCGTTTACATTTTAGGTACGGAACCCTAAAAAACTAGCGCATGTAGGGTTTCGTATCATATTATCTATAAAAAAACTTTTTTTTTGTTTTTCATAGCGTTTGTATGAACCAGAAAGTTGTATTTAAATTTTTCGAAAATTATTTCTTAAAAACTAAGATCTATTGCTGACTTCCACTATTAGTCAAAGAAAGAAGAAAGAAAAAAAAATTAAATGTTTATATGTTAGGAGCAGAAATGAATAGTGCGAGTTAAACGTCTACACAGCGGGCCTTACCCGCGGGAAATAGTTTCCATCTGTTATTTGTGCGATAAAAAATACGAAACCGTTGGTTCCTTTGTTTCGCTTTCGGATTTTTTACAAACATTTTTATTGTTCCGTTTTGCATGATAAAATGATGTTTGCGTGGAAATTCGGAAAACTAACGTCATAAATTTTATTTTAATAGGAATTATTATCGGGGGACAACAGTCGAAAGACTTCTACTCGAAAGACGAAAGAAGAGTTTTTTGAGTAGGTACTGTGTTTTTTTATAGGATAAGGGGAAAACGAGGAGGTGAGAGATTGCTACCGCCACCTACAGACTTTTGCAAAAGTCTAGGCTTTTCAGGCGTGTTGCAGACCTTTTAAATAAGAGTGAGCTCTTTTATTGAAGAACCTTAGGTAGTATCGCTTCGGAAATACCGACTGTGGCAGCAGGTTCCATAATGATGTGTTATGTGCACGGCAAGAAGTTGCGCCTAAAACGCACAGTTGACTAGACTTGATTTGACTTGGGACTTTGAGGTGGTGGCGGCGGAACTTGGAGTTCTGCCGCGATGTCCTAAGTTGAACTCCGCGTGTGTAGTAACACACTGAAAAAACCGTCGGTAATGTCCGCTTTCAATTTGTGTTACGCAATGGGCCGCGTCTTTCGTCCGGGCAGACTCACCAAGTCATACACGGTATTCAGTTCCGTGTAAGAAGTTGTGAGTTTCCGGTTTCCACGGACATATATCCGGATAATATAATGATATTTAAATAGATAGATAGCTGTTTCAACAATTTTATTCTGAGAACTTAAGTTTGCATGAAATTGGAACCAGTAGGGAGTAGAGTCTACCTTCCTACATTGCAGCCATAATTGATCGCAACGAAGGTATCATTTGAGGGAGACATACCTTGGAAACCTCGAAAAGCGCACAATTTTAAAGGGACAGCTATGCTGTAGCATTTTGTGCGGTTTGTGGATTTCCGGTGGCCCATTGACCGCCGGAGGAGAACAATAATAGCAATACACTTGCATTTGCTGATGTCTATAGGTGCTGGAAGTTATCAGAAGTAGCGACTTCTCGTATACATAAAAACTGCCTCGTGGTTTAGTGGTAAGCGTGTTCAGCCACAGACGTGAGGCCCTGGGTTCGAATCCCGGGTCGGACCAAAAATTGTTATTTGGATTGTTCAATTTCTAATAACAGTCTGGAGTCAGGAAGTTGGCGGTGTTAAACCCCGTACCTCGGAGAGCACATTAAGCCGTCGGTCCTGCGCCTATTTCTCTCCGGTCATGTTGGACTGCCGCCCCATTGGAATAAGAGAATAAGTGAATAAAGAGTGCACTTGTGCACCATAGTATTTCCTGCGCAGATCTATCGTCTATATGTCTATCGCCGTAGCCGAAATCGGCTAGGATGACATTATAATGTATAAAAAGTTGTAAATAACGCAATTCTTATGACCACGCAACAACAGCGTCAGTGACGAGTACTCGACGACGTATTCTCGGGAAATATTGCCTCACCCAGTATATAATGTATCACTAGTCTGTTATTATAGCAACGAATGCTGTTAATTTGCAATTTGTACTTAATATAAAAGAGAAGGAGCGTAAAAGATGAAACACAGTCTTGTAGAAGAACAGTGTCGACGTATCCAGTATCGGCATGCACTGCATGTACAGTCGGCCTCAACCTTCATTGTACGTCTTATCAAATAAACTAGTGAACCAAACGCGTAATTTTTAAAGCAATTGGTGAGCTTTGAAAAAAGTCATTTATGCCATACCCGATCAAAGGCCTTGTCTAACTTGTTCACAGGCTACCAGCCGAACATCTCTGACAGAAACCGTATTGGTGGTCGCTAATAAGTTAATGGTTCTTTAAATAATACAGGAGCTGACACTTACAGCTGGAAAAATGCGGTTGAACTATTGTAATGTCTTCTCATAGTTTGACTGCAATCACCGCAAGATTTCCAGTAACCAGGACAAGCGTAGATGTGCCTGCGTGAGTGTTATATTCATTTTAATTATTTATTATTATTTGTATATTACCTATTCTTTTTATTACTATCAAATCATATTGGCGAATATACATGAGTTGTCTTTAGATTCATCTTGCCAACTCAAGTGAAATTGAATACATTAGAGTCAGTCCGCGTTTTTGTTTTTCAATGTAACGAAATGTTATTAGAGGATATTTACGAACATCTAAATACTAGTACTATTCTGTGTTTTGTTAAGTATTAAAACAATATATAATCTTTTTTTAAAGAATACCTAAAATTATTGTTCAATTCTCTTTAGAATATTAAATCAAACGAGCAGAACAAAGATCTGTAAAATGTAATGCGTACGACATTGTCCTGGAACAGAAATCAAATTTCATTAACGTCGTGTGTAAATTTAATGGATACAGGAAATTTTAATGGCATTCGCTTTTAACGGAATCAAAAACCGTTCGAGTGCGAGCATACCTTGCACATTGAAGCGTCCGTACCAACAGTAGGTACGAGTGAGTAAAACTTCTCAAAATTACATAATATGGGAGCGCAAACTTTCATATAGTTATGATATTTGAAAGTAAAAGCTTCTTCAGCAGGAAAAAAATTATAGTAGCTCCAATTTACTGTACTACGTATAGCATTTTAAGATCTGTTGGCTGTCCCTGTTGAGCTTTTTTTTTTCAAAAAATTTATCTGTAAATATATTTTAGTATTTCTTGTTATTGCCGATACTGTAAAACAAACTCTATGAAGGTGGAATAGTAATTGGAAGTCTTATTGGAATCAGAGTCGCAACTCCGTAACATGCCTACTAGGTACAGACCACTATGTGGATTATAACGAATTTAAAAAATTCGTGAACAAAATATCCATTTGTAGTTTAGACTCTTAGTTTCTAATGTAGGATTGACCGAATGGGTTTTGTTTTGTTGAAAAAAACCTGACGTTTGCAACAAAAGCAAAAACACTTTTTAGAATTCAAATGTAGACTGTATTTGAAGGCGTGTATTTTTGCACAAATTTGAAAAACATGTACGCTGTATGTTCACGATACTTCTTTGGATATAAAACAGATATTTGATTGTTGATATAATTTAAATTTATTCGTTATCTAGAGTGAATTATTTTATAATTAACCACTAAAAAGGTACATAAATAACACGTCTCATTAAAATAAGATTAGATTAGATTTAGATTGTTTTGACGTTTGTACCTCTATGGATATCATGGATGAAAGTCAAATATCTTTATATTAAATATCACTGCAGTAATATATGCATAAGCTATAGCCACAACTTTAACGTCAAGTATAAAATAATAGAAAGACCATAGATGTTTCGAAAAAGGTGCGCTACAAAAATAATTCATTGTATTGTGGATAGCCAATATCGTATCGCATAATTATGGATGTTGCTTTATAAAGAAAGTATTCCACAAAAATCATTTCATGTAAAATGTTGCTAAGACGACCACATATTAAGGTTTGCCCTGTGAAAAAGATATCAGATCTCATGTAGAGCCAAGCTTCTGAATCCACACGGTTTATCTCTACCGACCCTAACTTCACAAATTCTACTTATAATCACTAAAAATGTATGGCTTGGCTGTTTCGTTACTTACTTCAAAAACTAAATATTCGCATAACCTCCACGACGGCAGCGAAAGAAATTTATAAAATGCCTTTTGCCCGAGCATTATTGCACTGCGTATTGCACATCTACGCTGAATATGATGGATTGAGCGAGGCATAATATATTGTTCCCAATAGAACTTCTCTTTTGTGATTGGCTGAATTCAAATACAGAACTAACTATTTAAATTACATTTAATACGACCGTCTTTGATAACTCATGAGTTATCCAAACCGGTTATATTAAATGTTATTTGAAGTATTACAAACCTACGTACGTTCGAATTTTCCGTACCAACGAAAGGCGAGGTGTCTCTGCGACATTTTTGATAATAAAATAAAATAACTTGGTTTTTCATAGCGTTCGTATAAACGTCAAAGTTGTATTTGCAATAAATTTTCAATTTACACGCTTAAAAACTAATAATGATATCTCGCTCAAACTAATTCTCGTAGAAAATTTTCATTGAGATCTACAACATATTATAGTATATTTTTTAGATTTCTCACTCTCCTATTTTAAAATGTAGAGGGGGTGAGGACACTCACTCATTTTTCAAAAAATGTATTTTGATAAAAAATGGTTTTAGTAACCTTAATGTCATTTTTAAAGACCTATCCATAAACCCTCACATACAGGTTGGATGAAAAAAAAATATTTAGATTCAATTCAGTGTATGGAGTGCCTATTTATTTTTGAATTTATTTATTTTCATTCAATAGGATAGCGTCTTATAGATTACATCAATCTAAAAATTTCAATTACTTAGGCCTAATAGTTTTGGATAAAAATTACTGTGGCATACGGACGGACGGACGTAGAGACGGACAGACAGACCGTTCCGTTTTTGACATATGGCTACGGAACCCTAAAAACCACTTGTAAAAGCAATTATCAAAATCAGCGATACAACCTTTCCTGTTACTTTGACATTATCTGATATATTTTATTTATTCAAAAAAATCTTACAGCTTTTAGTCTGAATGTTGAAATATAAAACCAGTGGTATGCAGATGGTATGCCACATTTGTATACTTCTGATCATTTGTAGATCGTATTAATTGCGTTAGATTATCATTTTTATAATATAGCGGGAGCATTTGAAACCTCGTGTCGACTTCCAACGCCCATATATATCCAAACAATAGTTGTGCAGCCGTGTAACACTTCTTACCACTTTGGCAAACCACACGTTATTTTGTGGTGATATCTTCGGAGCGAGACTGACTTCTTTTGTAAAATAAATAAATATAATAAATAATTAAATAAATTAAATTGCCTATTTATTCGTAATGTCTAAAAGCTACTGCGCGCTAAGATACGAGACGAAACACCACACTATGGTTAAACAAGCCTTGTCGTTAGGGTAGAGTTAGCTTAAGGTCAATTTATAAATAAAAATACACTTTACTAACTTGCCAGATTTATTAAACTCGAACTGTAAAGATAATATTATCTATATCTGTACACTTTCGTATTTGTTTATCATTGGAGTGGCGGCTCTCGTGGTGCATTATTATATTGGAGCTCTCAGTCGCAATTGGACGCGGGCAAGTCGCAATTGGATTGCAATTATTGCAATTGGCGCTATCGGAAACACCACCGCACTCGTCAGTTAAAACGCTAAATAATCTAATTTTATCTGATGGCGTATCAGTCAACATGTCCGCAACTAATATAACTCATTTCATCATCATTATGCCTACATACTATTCTGTATTATCAATACATCTATATATTAATACGTGAACTAAAAACTTTAGGAACACTTTACGAAAATTGCGCGGACGGAGGAGTATGAAATTTGGCACACTTGTAGATTATATTGTGTAAGAGAAGTGCGAACGCTAATATTTTTTAATAATAATATTTATAAATTACTTTAATTAAATAAATAACTTTACACACACTACCATGCATGTGGCACATCGATACAAATGACACAAGTAATTATTTATTGACGTAGTTTCTGTGTGTCTTTTGCTTAGATACTTACTTTATCTAAGGTCTTTTGCAAGTGTTGAAAATTCTACATAAATTGTTTACCTTAGTTACAATACCATAACATGTCACATGATATTTAGTTTTTAATTATAAAAAAGTTTCACTTAGATCGAATATCGATCTTTGCGGGTCCACTAATTCATATAATTATGGTTAATAATTACAAATAAAAATAAAATTGTATAATAATAAAAAATGTATAAAGAGGAGTGCTTTTGCACACGAGAAACCTCATTGCACTATCTTGAAGTTGATGGAGTAGCTCTATGGTGGGAGTCAACCCATATGTTGTTAATCCGTAAGGGAACTCACAGGCTATCGAGGTAAACTAATAATTTAATGCAACACGCCACCCCAGGCCAGTAAAGGCACGTAATATAATTGAACCGCGTCACCAAAAAAAGAAAAAAATACAGCGAGAAGCAACGGCTTATACGGGTGAAGCCTGAAGCGATGCTCTAGTAATTAATACGATAATCGATAATAGGTTCGCCGCGAATTTTTCGCGACCGGAAGATGCAAATATTACTACATTTGCTCAGACATGTTGCATACAAAAAACTCATATAAAGTTTCTACTGATATTTTGAGTATTTATTGTAGCAGCGGCAACAAAAAAAAACATCTATCTGTGAAATTTTATATCTAAACTCTCTGGCTATCACGGTTAATCCATACTAATATTATAAATTCAAAAGTAACTCAATGTTACGTTTTCCCGTTAAAACCACTCAAAACATTTTGATTAAATTTAGCATATACCTATATGCTAAATTTAATTAAAATGTTTTAATTAAATTTAGCATATAGGTATATGCTAAATTTAATCATCATCATAATCATCATTTTAATTTAATCAAAGTGTTCAACATCGATAACATGTTGAGAAGGGATATTTTCCGAAATGTTTCATGCCCGCGGGAAACAAAGTAAATAGGAAGAAAACCGCTGCAGCGATTTCTATGGAAGTGCTGACGTCATAAAGATGATAAGTTGAAACAATGTTTAAAAACATTATTCTCGAATGTAGCAGCAACTTCTCCCTCATCCTCGTTCTTGACGACAAAACGGATACATACACTACAATACACTTACCTTATCTCTTGGTTGCAAAAAAGTATCTCAATTTAGGAAAAAAACTGGAATTCAATGAGCATATTGCTCAGGAAGCTAAAAATGGTTAAAGGGTGCAAACAAGAAGACGGATCGTTTTGATAACAGTCAGTATCCACGAACAATAGCGGTGTGTACAGTTACAGTACTGTAGTCTTATGTAAAGAGGAAAGTTCCAACCACCATTGAATTAATATTACGAACCTATGGAACAGACACGCAGAACAAATTTTTTGCTCCATGAGTTGTTGCCGATCGACAACAACTGGTTTAGTTACTTTACCTTACGTTCAAACGAGTTGTTACCGATCGACAACAACTCAAGGAGGAAAAAACCTGCTCGTTTGTCCCCTGTTACATAAAAAAGTACTTGTTATTCGTATATCCGTTTCGCAGAAGCTCATCAAAATCAACGAAGCCTCATGAAAATCTAATAGCTGTGTGATCACACGGTACACTTTATGGTTTGGCATATAGGGTTGGCAAAAATATTTACCGAGTACGTATATCTCGTACTTGACTGTTAATTGAAAATGTCAAAATGCAGGTAGTTATTAATTACTAGTTTGTGCCTGTGACTCCGTTCGCGTAGCTTAGTAATATTATAATCAGTGATTTCTTATTGTTTGCTTGCAGTGTGCTGAAATTCCGATTTCTCGTAGTAATGAACGATTTTACCTGAGTAAAAAGTGTTTTTGATGTTGACCAGGCTTGGTATCTATACACCACAAAGCGTTTCATTCGAATCCGCCCAGTAGTTTTGGAGACTATCCCAGACAAACAGACTGACAAAACATTGAAAAGTGTGTTCTAACACTATTTTAAAATCCCCCCAATTAGTATTTCGTAAATATATTCAATGTACAGGGTACAGACACATGGATTTTACTATTTTATTATATGTATAGATGTATGTTTATTTGAATTTCTTAATTAATCTTTATCTTCAAAGTTCTTTCCTTGAGAAGCCTATAATATTTGACGAGTTCCTTCAAATTCACTAGAATCACATCATTAGATCGTGACCACGCAATGGGACCACGTGCATACCACCATTATAGATTAAAAATACATTCAAAAGAATTGAGAACCTTCTCCATTTTGTGAAGACCGAAATCCACGTCTAATACTTCAGTCTGCAATAAAAAAAGCAGTCTCAAGAGGTGCCACAATGTTAGAAATAAATTAATGTTAGATCCAAAACATTTAAGGGGCAAAAATATTACTTTTATATAGTCAAAATCACATTCCTTAAATTACTAATGTATTGATATTTTTAAATGGTATAATATGACAATAATAATGTTATTTATTCTCTGTACTCCAATATAAACTGGAACCAGCCCTATCTCCACGGCAATATTCACGGGCATGCATTATTCAGTTTCATTACTCCCAAGCTATTTCATCAATAAATCGAACGGTCTTTACTCATTTCTCCTTTTTTTTCAAGATGTTTTGTTAACTCCTGTTTTATTTCACGTTATATGCTTTGTATTTAGACGTGAATGATGTTTTGCAAACTGATATTTTTTCTTTATATTATTTATATTATTTATATTACTTATATCAAATATAATATCAGACATTTGTATTAAAAAACTTCGAGTCCTTTCTAAAAATTCAACCACTAATACTGTGACACTAGATTATATATATTTTGAGATATATATTATACAATTCTAAAGACATACGAAACTCAAAATTAGATTAAAGGATTGCATTTGATCAGCATTTCCATTATTAACCATTTGCAATGGTCCTCCCATAAACGTGCCTATTTTATGGTATAGGGGAGTAAACGCGCAGTCGGAGCCATTTTCATGACTACCGACGCCCACAGACATCCGCATAGAGGCTATACAGATGCGCTAGTAGAGTATATGCGCTAGTAGTAGAACATATTTAAATAAGTGCGCTATTTTTAGCCATTGGGATTGAAGAGCACTAGTAAATCAATGTTGTATAAACGCGTTGTCTATGGTTATTCATATATATATATATATATATACATAGAATATCTGTGGACATATCACATTACGTTGGCCTAGCCCCGTGCTAAGTAGGTACCGCAAGGACTTGTGATACGGGTACTAGGCAACGTCAATATATATTTTATAAATTTGAGTACATGTAAATACATAGATAAACATCCATGACCAAGGCGGGATTCAAATCCGCGACCCCTGGCGCAACATGCTCTGCTTATCCGAGCTCCGTACCTACCACTGCGCCAGCCTGGTAGTCTGATCACTTGTAAGTGGCATCTATAAAAAATAGATTGAATTTAAAATAATTAATACGTATCATCATTATAATTATATATACAGGGTTGATAAGAGCGAGAGGCATTAAATGAAACCACTTATAGTATAAGTGCCTACAGTTAATCCGAAACTATTAAAAAAAGTTTACTACAAGTATACGAAAATACTTTTTTCAAACAAGTTAAATGGCGAAAAATAGTTATCACTCTTTGTACCGGGCGGCTACAGCGAGCACGGAGTGAATGACCCCGGCCGGCCATAGTCGGCGATCAGCTGCGATACAGCATGTATGAAGTGAGAAAAAACTTTAAAAAATTCCTGTGGCTAAACTAGTACTCCGATTGATCTGATTGTTGTGATGATACACTAAATAAGCGGTTTAATTTAATGCCTCTCGCTTGTATCAACCTTGTATGCCAATTCCGGATCGGCCTCTTTTCCGGGATCGGTCAAGAGATCGGTCGTTTTTGTGTTCAATGGAGGAAGACTTTTGTTCAACGGTCCACGCTGAACAGTGGCCTTTGTTTAGCGAGGATCGATAAACAAAATTTAATATAAAATATGTTAAGTTTATAGTTTGAAATGTATAAATATAGATT
This sequence comes from Calycopis cecrops, assembly GCA_001625245.1. Classification (NCBI taxonomy): domain Eukaryota; kingdom Metazoa; phylum Arthropoda; class Insecta; order Lepidoptera; family Lycaenidae; genus Calycopis; species Calycopis cecrops. Next base: position 188,029 of record LUGF01033563.1, on the reverse strand, counting down.
AAAACCGTTGTATCTTTGCTAGTATGCCGTGCCAATAGTATATTCTGTCGCATTGTTAGGGCTATATTTCACTGGGACGCCATGGCGGAGCAACCAGTCGCCGGCTGTCAGAAAAATGTATACAATAACCTTTATAGAAAGTTACTTACCTAATGCTCGTGTGGTTGCGCAACCACACGTATATTTTCTGGCAGTCCTAGTGAAATATAGCCCTTAGTGTGATAAGAAGCAGACAAACCAGATGACAAATAACAGACCTGTTAAGCAATATACCGATAAAGTCTGATGATGATGATGATTACATTATCATTTCAAAGTATTTATCCATTTAAGGAAAACCACATTCATCCTCTTCGAAACCTGCCTTTTGAGCGTCGTTTAACTAATAAAAAATGCAAATGATTTGATTAAAATTCTCTCTCATTGCTGTAACTCGAAGTTTTAGTGCATCCTGTTAGATTTATGTACATTGTATTTCATTTTCACTTTTATTATGTTATGTGAACATTTGCATCGAGTATCTAGTTATCATTTTATATCATGGCGCGTTTCGCGGAAGATTACAAATATATTAAATTAAACATCATTTTGAAAACTGAAACATGCTTGAACTCATTGCCAAAAAAGACAGCAGACACTACTAGACATAATACACAGAAGACAGCACACGTCGTACAGTGTAGGTACACAACAGCATACGAGTTAGTAATTCCTTACCACCAAAATTCCTTAATACCGAACAGGCCCTGGGCATCCACTAAATAACAAAGTTTATGGCAAGGACATGGGCTCATTTGGGAATGAAGTAGTTAGCTCAAATTTATGGAGCCACAACTTATTACGGCTGACAGCTGATTTACGAGTAACACCGACCACTGTTAATTCGTAGTTTGGATCCGAACAAATTTGAATAAATATTGTTTGTATGTAGGTAGGTTTCTTAATAAATGATATTTCTAAATTACTATACTAACTACTCAGTAGTAGAGTAATGACTAGTTAACGTTCAAAACATTGAAATAGAATAGTATAAGAGAATAGTAAAATAAGACATTTTTAATTGGAAATATGACTACCACATAATTAGAAATTTTAAAGTTTGTGTGGAATGTATGACTGTAGTTTTGATACTATTTGACACAAAAAGTTTTAACCGGATTTGAACGCAATTCGACACTAGATTACATTCAAAATGTTAGTCTACTAGTCTAGTCCAAGCGACATTAATTACTTAATGTATTTATTTTTTTAATTAGCGTATAGCAGATGGCTAAGGATACCAGTAGATAATTAGGTATAATACGGCAGTCCTGCTATTCATGTCTTCATTCATTCTTTCTGTCATTCTTCATACCATTCTCTCCCCTGTTAAAAAAATCTCCAAAAAAACACTAATCTTAGCCTTAAGCCTGCGTTTCGGACTTCCTTGATGACCGATGAAAAAGATGCGGCGCTGTGATTTACAGTATGTGGCAGAATATGTATATTTTGATGTTAGTTAAGTGCTGGCGATGTATGTCACTGTACTGTAAAAGGATAGTTTTTACATTACGATACTACTGGACGGATTCAAATAAAACTTTTTGTGGTGTATATGTTAGGCCCAAAGACCGATAACGCTCAGTGAGCGGAAAAAACTGCCACAACGCGTTCTGGCTGTTTTCAAATGCGCAGAACGCGTTTTGGCTGCTATTTAACGCTCACAACGCGTTCTGGTAACTGTCGAACGGCCAGAACGAGTTTTGTCATTCGTCAAACGCTCAGAAAGCGAACCTAATGTTTGTGTCCTGTTATGTGCCACTCTCTACCTGTGAACAATAAGATTCATTTTATACTTTGAAAACAAAAGATGAATTTTGATTATTGTTCTACACACATAAGTTATTTAAAGGTATGAAATATAATTAAATTTATGATCTTTTCAATTAATTTTGAACAATTGAATCCTGTACGACTACAATTAAGTACAAAGGACGTATTTTTTCAAAGTTTTTATTGTACCAAAATATTACTTATGTAATTACATAAGTAGGTCTGGTGTTCTGGTGTTCATTATATGTAATATGTAATTCAAAATGTTATTCAAGCAGTATTTGTAAAAATAAGTATCAATCATCAAAATTCATCTTTTGTTTTAAAAGTACAAAATGAATCTTATTGTACACAGGTAGAAAGTGGCACATAACAGGACTCAAACATTAGGTTCGCTTTCTGAGCGTTTGACGAATGACAAAACGCGTCCTGGCCGTTCGACAACTACCAGAACGCATTGCGAGCGTTAAATAGCAGCTAAAACGCGTTCTGCGCATTTGAAAACAGCCAGATCGCGTTGTGGCCGTTTTTTCCGCTCACTGAGCGTTTTAGGTCTTTGGGCCTAACATATAGATACTAAGCCTGGTCAACATCAAAAACACTTTACTGCTGTGAAATCTCTCATTCCTACGGGAAATCGGAATTTCGGCACACTGCAGGCAAACAATAACAAATTATTTTAATTAAATTATATTATTATAATTATATTATTGCTACGCAGACATCATCTAGTATATAATATAACTTACCAACATTTCATAGGTGCAGTCCGAATGATTTCTGTTCAAATTAGTTATATTAAAATTGAAAAATTTTTTTACCTGCTGCGCTCTGCGGCAAAATTTTATGAGAATCGGTCTAGCCGTTTCTGAAAAATATGGTAACTAACATTGTGACACGATAATTTTATACATATTGATCGAGGACGTTATTTTTTAACGTATTATTATATATATATTGAAAAATGTTATTTAATATCTGTATCACAAACACACTGTGTGTGTTTGTGATACAGATGTGTACAGTGTGTATTTACACTACCAAAATAAGCTAGAACCAGCCCTATTTCCAAGACAATATTCACGGGCATGCATTATTCAGTTTCATTACTCCCAAGCCACTTCAGCAATAAATCGAACGGTAGTCTTTATTCATTTCCCCTTATTTTTCTGGAAACTGTTTCGTTAACTCATGTTTTATTACACGTGCCGTTGTATCACGCAACGAAGGTAAGTGATATTTTGCTATCTGATATTTTCTTTATGTCTATATTATAATGATGTCTAATGAAATATTATACTATTATAATAACGAAATGCGATCAAAGCAAAACATTTTTGTAATTAGAAACTAAATATCATATTATGACATGTTATGTCACTGTGACTATGGTACATCTACTACTATAATTACAAGGGTACATCAAATTGTGTTCAACTTTTCCAAAAGACACAGAAACATAAATAATTATACGGTGTTATATGTTTCAATTTGTCAAATACATGGCAGTGTGAGTTATGTTTTATTTACTGAATTATGGGTATTACATTGCTCAATGACCTTGGAGAATCTGTCACTGAGAAAGTAATTATTTTTAGCGCCACCTACGTACGTGTCATAACTTCTTGCATATTGAAAAGAACCAAAAATTAAACAAGAGTCAGATGTGTCACAATGTTTTAGTTGTATTTATCTATTTTACTAGTTTAGCATAATATGTAATACATATTATGTATTACATTGATATTGAAAAGAATTAGGATGATCTTGTGATTTTAGCAAGTTGTAGGGCTTTGCAGCCGAAACGGGGCCGAATTATTAGAGATTTCCTTTGCTCAGGTGACACTGACGTGCAAGCTACACGCGGACGTCGCTTAAAGCAAAGCAAAGCAAGACAAACTAGCTAAGATCACAAAAAGTGATGGCAAACCACATAGGTTTGAGCCTATGTTACTGTATGGACACTCCATGGGAAATTAAGCCCGAGGTCCAGGCGAAGTTGTACTGCTAGAAGAGGCAGCGTTGACAGGGTCAAGGAGAGATGGAAAATAATGCTGGAAAACTCCCCATATGGCGTAAAAACCATTGGGGCGCCAACTAACGTACAGAATAACGTAAATGTGGACTGGAAACGGGTGCTTTGGTCATTACGTGCACAAAATGGGACGGTAGATAGCTCCGGTCTGCCATTCGTATGGGGAGCCGGACGACACGGCTCAACACACTCTGGCAGACTGTACTAAATGGACCACTACAAGGCTGGCCCCAGCGGTGGAACTTGGCGGCCATAGTCTCTCGCTGCACAGCATCGTCAGTAAGATTCTGGGCAGCGAGAAATGTTGAGATGCTTTCTTCTCCTTTTACGCAACCATAATGCAGCAGAAAAAGCCACCGAGAGAGACCGAGACGTGCGAGCTGATGCACTCCCCATCGGTGAGGATGAAGAGGCAGACGACGGGCACAATAGGCTCGTCAACTGCACTGAAGGTGCCGTAAGGCAAAGCCGGGAGGCCTAGTAGGGGAATGCTCTCGATCCCTTGACGCCCAATAACAGCAAGATGGAAGAGTTTCAGGGCTTTAGAGGATAAACCGGAAATTGGGCAGGAGTCCCACACGTCTCGGGGCTCACTCCGCGAGGGCTGGTGCCGAACGTATTCCCCTGCGTAAAAAAATGTGACACCGGCGTAGTAAGCTGTGCAATCCCCCTCGAAGATACTGCCGCCTTGTCGTGATTGGGAGCTTGCGTGCCCCTGTGATCTCCAAGGCTATCCCGAACAGGGCTGCCCCTACAGGATAGTTTACGGGGATAGCGGCCAGACTAAGAGCAGATCGAATCGAGGTCATCCACCCGTCTCCCTGGTTCAGCAGAGGGCGGCGTGGATAGAA
>LUGF01033563.1:166799-183306 GCA_001625245.1 Calycopis cecrops | reverse complement strand
CACTGTTTCACGTCGTAGCAGGGATTGTTCAGAGACAGCCGGACAGACCTCAAAGAGAAGTCTGGCCTCTTCGCAGAGGCCAGCCTGTCGCTAGAGGGATCCTAGTGCTTACAGATCTGAGACCCTCCAATTATTGCGTCTCAAGGCAACCGCAAGGCTTTAGTCGGTATAACACTAAGTGTCGAGTCTAACATAGGTCTACAGGCCACCCGGACTCCTAAGTACCATACGTAAATGTATTCACCTGCAGAAATAAAAAAATCCATGTAGTGAGTTGTCCATTGCACATCCCATTTGGTTAGTGTTAATCACATTTACTGATTCTTTTGACGTGGACGTCAATAGATGTTAGACTATTATGTGATCTGCTGCTCATATTTTGTCTTCGCATTTCGATCAGGAGTGGAGAAAAGAGTGGACTCCTTGCACGAGCGATAGCTGGGCAAGGCTCGTTTGTATGCTAACGGGTGCTTCTGATGATGATCAGGTAGGCGTTTATAGGTTCTCAAAAATAAATATACTTAGGATGAATTGACTTTCAACATTTCCCTAAGGTAGAGGTGAAATATTCATATTTAAATCGAATAAATCGATACATTTTGGGTAATCCTACTAATATTATAACTGCAAAAGTTTGTAAGAATGTTTGTTACTCTTTCACACAAAAACTACTGAACGGATTTTCATGAAACTTTACAGTAATATAGCTTTCATGTCAGAATAACATAAGTTAAAATTTTGAATCATTTTTGAAGTTCGAAATCCACGCGGGCGAAGCCGCGGGCGGAAGCTAGTCACTACATAGTATAAGAGGAAGTCGCTTTCCGCCGTGTGTGTCTGTATGCTTAGATCTTTAAAATTACACAACCGATTTTAATTGTTTTTTTTTAATAGATATAGTGATTTAAGAGAAATGTTTATATGTTTAATAACTTCATTTTTGAAGTACCTAAATGCACGTGGACGAAGCTGCGGGCGAAAGCTAGTTATTAATATTTTATTATTTTAAATCTAAATATTATGTGTAATGTGAAGAGGTTGGTTTGTCATTTAGCGGGACTGGTGTTGATAGACAATGTAAGATGGCCTGGGCGTTTCCTGCGCCGGTGTTTTCTTCAGACGATCTAGTCTAAAGCTGGCTTTTGCTTGTTTTTATTGCCTGTTAAATATATGGCGGACTTTTAATTTCCATACTTCGATTATAAGTAAAGGTATTGAGTAAAGGCCCAGCGTCGATGGTAATTTTGTAGAGTATTTGCTTGACAATACTAGCGCAACTAGTGTCATGTCTTAATTTTAGTCTATGACAAGTTTAAAAATGTAAAATAATTTATTAGCTACTTGACATATTTTTACAAATTTAATTTCTACGTCGTATTTATATTGGTATTATTTAAAATATTGTTTTATTCATAAAACATAAGAATTAGCAAACTTTTCTAATTTATTTTGAAGAAAAAACGCATGTACATCCACTCGCCACAAGCGCCGCAGCGACTTTGATATGACATGTCCCAAGTGTCATTATTGGCCACTGCGGGGGTGCTTTATGCGGGGTAATAGTGAAATTTCTTATTTTTCATGTTTACTTAAAATTAATAAAAGAAATATAAAAAATAAACAATACAAATTGTTAAATAACTAATCACAAGTTTTTTGGCATAAATATCATGTCGCAATATTAAGCCGTTCTTGAGAGAAAATGCGATATATCCCAAAATTTTACGATTTACATCAATTATTAAAAAAATGAGCCTATTTACAAAAAATATAAACAATACAATTTATTTATGATTAATTGAAATATAACATATATTTTTATACAATAAATACATGTACGGATTCATCAAGAAACTTCTTTGAATCTAGGGCTTTTTTCGCGTTTTAGCAATGTAATGCCCTTAATGTGAGTTTATAAGCATTAGTATTAAAAACTATATTATCAATACATATAAAAAAACAGCAAAATTCGTGTGTCATATTCAATATATTTATGAAAAACTAATTGGGGGCGATGTTAAAATAGTATTAGAACACTTTCAATCTTTTTAATTTTATTCTCTGTCTGTTTGTCCGGTTGTCTGTTTCTCCGAGCTAAACACCGAAACTACAGGAATTCGAATGAAAGTTTTTGTGGTGTATAAACCTAGTACTGTAGTACCTACCTACTAAGTCTGGTCAACTTCATAAACAATTTTTAATGCGGTAAAATCGCTCATTGCTACGGGAAATCGGAAGTTTGGCATACTTAAAGCAAACAATAACAAATCACTTTTATTATACCTAATATTACTACGCCACATCACTAACAGGGTATCATGTATGAACACATAAAAATGTTACCACCTTTGTACTCATGATTGCAATAAATATTTGTATTTGTATTTGAATTCGCAGGCAACAGTTAGTTAAAAATATAAGCGTTTTGCACTTCTCCTACACATAAACTAAATAATAACAATAAAGTTTTTGCTTTACGTATTTGCCATTTAACCCTCGTAAATTACGATATTGTCGAATATCGCCCCTTTTTTTCCTACCGAAAATATTATACTAGCGGACGCCCGCAACTCGTTTTCGTGAATCCATTTTTTTACCGCAGTCGGATAAAAAGTAGTCTATAGCCTTCCTCGCTAAATTGACTAACTAATACTGAAATCATTTTTCAAATCGAACTAGTATCTAGTTCCAGAGATAAGCACATTCAAACAAACACACAAAAAACAAACTCTTTAGCTCATTATTAGTAGAGATCATACAGTTCTAAATCAATCGAAACTCACATAATCATGACCCAAAGATTAAAGCACATAATCGTGCCGTTGCAAGTAATATAAGAAGTTCAACATTGATGCAGATACTACAAGAACATTTAGAGATAAACATTTTGTCTAAATTTAATTTTATTTCTTCAACTGGTTGGAACGTTTAACAGAAAAGACGATAATATTTTAGGTAAAATATTTAATAATATAACATGAAAATCGCGTCTACACGTGAACATAAGTGTGCTATTTTTAGCCTTTGAAATTGAAGAGCAACCCAGCTGAGTAAATTTTTAATGTAATTAAAACTGTAGGGTAAAACCCGGATAGTCGCCTCGAGGGGATAGTTGCCTCAGTTTCAAATACGCTATGTTACGCTTGTGGATAGTGTTAGTTTTTGATCATATTCAAAAGTGTCCCCCGCACTGGCCTCAGTGCCGCATAAACCGTTAAAGTAGACGCATGTGTATTGTCTGTATGAACTAAAATCTTCCGCGGTGACACGTTGACGAGCGTCAGAATTAAATTAGTGAGTGTTCTATGTTAAATAATTTTATTACTGATTACAATTACAGTAAAATTTTTGTTTCTTTGCATGCACTTGGACTTAAATTGCACTGTTTGTTACGTTTTATTGCTAAATATTTCTTATTTATTTAGTAAATAAAAAGGGCAAGTATCCGTATCAAAAAGGATAGTTGCTCCACTTTTTTTTGCGGATAGTTGCCCTGGGGCAACTATCCATATGCATAACCTTTAACGAGAAAATACAGATTTTTCTTGGTGGTTTTGGGTTTACTTTACTAATTTTTCTTTAGTAAGAGGTAGTGTCACACTGCATGCTTGCATGTAGCCGCATTGGGCCGGCACAACCGGGGAGGTACCGCTTGCTTACGTGAGTCTGGCGTAAAGTGTCAGCTGTGCTGTCGCGTTTCGTGCGGTGTGTAAGTAGCCGGTGGCCCATAGGAGGTGGGAGAAGAAAGGAGGGCAGCGCATCCGTATAGCCTCTATACAGGCGTCGGTAATTATGAAAATGGCTTCGACTGCTCGTTTGCTCCCCTATACAATAGAAAAAGATATCTTAAATAAAATAAACACTTACTCAACAGCAAAATATTTTTATTGTATTTATAAATTTATTGTTTAAATTTAATTATTAATTAATAAAAGATTAATTTAATAAAGAATTAATAAAAGATTAATTTAATAAAGAATTAATAAAAGATTAATTTAATAAAGAAAATTGGTTTGATAAAGAAAGTTAATAATCTGTTTTTATTATTTAATACAGTAAATAATAAAAACAGATTATTCAAATTATACAAGTTATTTTTTATTTGAAAAGCACATAGCCAAGCATCTATTCTCATATGAGGCAAGTATCCTCCGAAGTAATTTTAAATTTAGGCTACTATCCGCCATAGTAGGCAACTATCCCATTCTTTAGAGGTCCAGTAAAATAGGATTTACTCAAAATTCATAATATTTACATGTAAAAAAATAGTCTACTATGAAAGACTAATAAACTATCTATACGTATATGATTAGAATAAAAAAATAACTATTACCCATTTTCAATAAAAGAGCCTTTTTTAAAAGTGCGGCATCTATCCTGGTTTTACCCTATTTCTCATACGCTACCATATTCTATGTTTTTTTTTCTGACAGTTTTGTGTTTTTGGAATAAAAATAACTATTTATATTTAATTAGTTTGATTTGATTAAAAACTCCTAAGTTTTTGGGAAAGTCGAGTCATTGAGTAGTTGCGATTGTTTGGAAATCCGAATTAAAGAAGTAATTTGAAATTTAAATGTATTTCAAATAAGTACATGACCAAACTTTCATTATAACAATGGTACCCAAACTAATCTAACGGCTAACGGGGTCATATACTCGTATATATAAATCATTTGAATTTAAAATAAATGAATGATGATTCATTCAACTTGTCATTAGAAAATTTTATTTATATTATTAGTATGAATATTTATATAATTAGTGGGCGTGAGAGACAAATTAACGATAATAATAATATAAATAGTATCTGTGGACATATCACACTACATAAGCCTAGCCCCGTGCTAAGTACCTACCGTATGGTAAGCTCATACGTGTACGGGTGCTAGACAACGGAAATATATTTCATATGTTTTATAAGTTTAAGAAATTTTATAAATTTTATTAATATATCACATAATATATTACATAGATAAACATCCATGACCAAGGCGTGATTCGAACCCGCGACCCCTGGCGGTACATGCTCCGCTTATCCGAGCTCTGTATCACTTGGCCAGCCTGGATGTCAAGGTCGTCAACTCTTCCTCCACATGTTCAAATATTATCTAGAAGTATTATATGTTTAACATTTAGACCACTGCGGTCATATATGTCTTCAGGTCCACTAACGGGCATGGGTCACTTTTGATGAACGTCAAGACGTCCAATGGCGGTATGTATTCAAGTACTTCTAATATACTACTATTATAAAAGCAAATAGTAATATTTACGTATGCATTTATCTTCTACCTTCTTAAATTTTCATGGCGTAAGTCACCAAATTTCATAATGACCTTGATTTATTCACTAATTCGCCATTTTAAATAACATAAATCAGATCAAATCCTAATAAAAATATAAGCCATTAGAACACGTTTATATTAGAGTCAGCAACCCAACGCTCTGCTTCGCTGATAAGGCCAAAGAACATCCTGAGCGTTCCTCTCGAACCTATTACGGTAAAAACTGCTCGCTCATACTATTTCTTGACGACGAAAAAAGAAGAATTAATAATATGACAACCATCTTGTCTTTTGGTTGGAACAAAGTAATTAATTTCAGGAATAAAGCAGGAAAATAATGACCAATTATATAGGGGAAAGCAAAAATCAGTTTTTTTTTAGAGTTAAAATAGGCAAACAGGGAGACTCAGTAATTTGATGACTACAGATGCCCTCATAGCCTGCTATGCAGACGTCGTCCTTTTTCCTTCTCAATTTCAGCGGGCCATAGCAACGCATAAGGCGCACAAATCGCGACAATATAACTGTTAGTTTACGGAGGTAATGTGTAAGCTAGTGACTGCGATACAGCTTGGCATTATAGTAATAGTGTAATGTGATGACAATCAGTATTTAGTTACGTGTTTACTGTAGCGTTGTAGACAGTTATTGAACTGTAGTCTTAATATCCAGAGGAAAGTACTTGTCATGTGTGTAATATCCGTTTTGCAAAAGCTAATCACAAATCAAACGGAGCCTCATGAAAATCTAATAGCTGTGGTAAATTTGATGGTTGTCATATAGGACTGGCAAATATGTTTACCGAGTACATTACTTTTCTTTAAATCCATCGGCTTTAATCCTGCAAAGGAAATAGAAATGTCAACAGGAGGGTAAGTTATTAACTATGTATCCGAACGTTTTCCTGTTTATTTGAATGTCTTTAGTATAGGAGAGCAGTACTAGCATTTTGCGAGAAATATCTTCTCGGCCATCTTCAATTATATTTTAACCCAGCGTACAGATACACTGTAACTAGTAACAGTAGTACCTGTTTTTACCATTTTTTAACAATTAAAAATAAAATATATCTAACAGTTCACGCCACTGCTTTACAAAATTTAGTTTTTCATATCATCACCAGTAAATATTCTCATCTAGTATGGAGGTACAAGGTAATGTATTAAATAAAAGTCACTAAGAAGATCAATGAAACACATATATTTCACATTTATATACGTATTACTACAGTGAATTTAAGAAACTTTATCAGCGTCCAGATATTTTCTGTTTGGCAGCAACTTTGGCGTTATTCTTACGTCTAATAAAATCAGTCTTAGAATAATATACACGTTAAAAGATTCTACTAAATGTTGTAAAACATTCATTAAAAATTACAGACATCAATACAAAATATAAATAACATGGCGTTTAAATAAGTTATGGGTAGTAAACGGTCAATATTTTTCTTTTAAGAGTCAACCACTCGGCAAAATTAGCCATGCCTAATTTTTTACTTTAACAACTTTTTTACTTTAACACAAAATTATAACTTATGAAAAAATAATAAGTAATTTATATTATTAATTTAAGAAGTACCTACATAGACATTAGAAAATATTTAAACATAATTTTAAAATTATTAAACAATAAAACGTAAAAGATACGAATTTAGATTTTTAATAGGAAAGATATTCATAGTATCATATTTTTTAAAATACATTTCAACAAGGACATTTATGTACAAAAATTATTGTATTTTTTACAATTAGGTAGGTACATAAAATTCGAAATGATATTTATTTTTTTTTTAATCTAAATCTAATTAACCCTACGTACATCAAACACTTTGCTGGGTTAAAATCAGATTGTTTACGCCCGACTGCTTCAGAAAAAGTGTAATGGTTTTTGAGCATAATATTATATGTATAACTTTGTATGTATGGATGTTTGTATTTTATATATTATGTATATTCTCCTTACAGTCTGGGTCTGTCAGTCAACGTCTAAACGGCAAGACGAATTTCAACATATTATGAGGTGACGTTGATTCGTTTTAATAACCTGAATGATGTGACTTAATATTTTAATATACCCAGTTTTTTTTTAATTTTATGTTTTATGCAGTCGGGTTTTGTTCTTCAATTTTATTATACTTCTAGCCCTATCACATGCTATAAAACATTTATATTGGTCTATCTACACAATAACTTGATATGACATGTTCTTCTTTAAATATAATTTATTAAAATGATGAAGGGTTTTAAAAGGTAACATATAAATCAATGTCTAATTTAATTACAAAGATTACATCATGTTTTATTTAATAATAAACACCCTAATAAACTAAATAATTCGTGACAAATATAGTTAATAATTATGTTAGAAAATACATATTATAAAACACTGACTTTACACGTACTAATACGGTTGAACTCTTGTAATATCTTCCCTGCGTTTCACAGTAATCGCCGCAGGATTTAGTGCACCAGTGACCAGGCCAAAAGCATAGATGTCTATTGATGATGATATCTGTGTGAACATTAAATTCATTTTAATCACTTATAATATTTTATACTATTTTTTTTATTCAATTAAATCACATTGACGAATCGACAATCTTTACCCGACTGTCAGTATGTTTGATGATGATTAAAGTGAAATTGATTAATTTTATATGACCATTGATTAGGACAGAAAATGACCACATTGAGCAACTTTGCTGTATGCAATACTAAAATTCTATTACTCAAATTGAAAAATTATTTCTAAAGTCTTATACCATAGGCTCACTGACTCTTTTCAAGTAGGTCACAAATGGTTCATATTTGTAATATTAGGCAAAAAAGTATACTTTATATTTTTTTAACATCTGTGATATCCCAAAACTGTAATTTAAAATCATAGTTTTCAAAAACAAATGAAACCTCCGCAAAAAAATGTTAGTGTGTGCTATGACGTCATATTAATTGTTAGCAAACATTTGATATTATGTTAAGACGGACAACCTCCCAAAGTGTAAATATAAAAAAATGATTTTTATTATTTTACATAAAAACATATTAATAAATATATATAATAAACTTATTTACATATAGTAATTATCGATATTGCATCGTTCGAAAATAAAAAATACTTCGATAAAGACCCCAGTAAATTTGTGGATTAGAGTGCCCAGTGAAACGAACATATTACGGAAAACTTGTTTAATACTTGCTCAAAGAGATTCTGAATTTTTACCCACTGTATCTAAAATATATTTTCGCGAAGTTCATTTTGATAACGATTTATTAGTCATTTTTGTATTTTCTGAAAGGTTTACGACAGCTATGCTGCTACGTTTCATGCGATGTGTAAGTAGCCGGTGGCCCATGGACATGGGAGGAAAAAGGAGGGCAGTATAGCCGCTATGCGGATGTCTATGGGCGTCGGTAGTCATGAAAATGGCTCCAACTGCTCATTTGCCCTACATATACTATAAAAAAAATATTGAATAACGCACGAATGGTAGGTATTATTACTTGTTTTGTTTTCAATTTGTATGATGTCGTCGTGTCTGGCCGAAGGCGTTTTTCAAGTTTCAAATAAAAAATATATTTTTCAAATTGGGTTATTATGCGCATGTGATATTTTACTCAAGCATCGGATAAACTGTAACAAAGAGTATAATATGAGCTGTACCGATATACATATTTTGTTTACCTATGCTTAATACTGAAGAAAATACTAACTTAATGTAAGAAATTAGTTATAAGATAAGTAGCCGTAGCCTACTTGACTCAACCATCCATCTTATCTAGTTTAGTAGAAGTTGTTTAACATGTTACCAAATGATATAAAAAACATAAGACCGACCAAGTTTAAAACTAAATTGTATGAGTGGATACTTCTTAATAATTTCTATAGCATTAAAGATATTATAAAATAAATAGTCATAAATGTATAATTAAATATTAAAAGAAAATGTTTATATAATAGTTTAAGGATATTGTGTATTTTTTTTTTTTCATTTATAATTTTGCATGCTATTTATATTGAGAGTAGCAAAACATGTGTACCAACCTAAACGTGTGTAACATCTCTTTGTATAACCATGTTTTATGCAAATAAAAATATTATTATTATTATTATCCCTTTTAGAACAAACTGCATATATCTTACCTGTGATTCGGCGTGCGACATTGTCCTGGAATAGAAATCGAATTTTATTAAAGTCATTCTCGTATATTTATGGATACAAGATATTTTAATGGCATTAGCTTTTTACGGACTTAAAAATCGTTCGTGTGCCAGTATACTTTGCACATTACATCAGTAACAGTAGGTACGAGTGAGTAAAATCAAATTACATATGAGGGCGGAAATACGCATTTTGAAGTAAAAACGTCTGTAGCGGGAAAAAATATTATGAATTCGTGTCAGCAGATGCTTAATATAGCTCCACCACAGTTCAGCGTAGCCGGCACGAGTTAGATCCGCTCTATTGCACTTCGTATAGCATTATAAGGTTTTTTATTTTTTCACTTCTATCAACAGTCTTTATAACTCTTGGTTTTTTCAGTAGATTAAAGTGTTAATAAAAAAGTTTAGTATTTCTTATTATTGCGGATGTAATAGTAGCTAGCTATATGAACATTTTAAGTGAAATTATTCATCGCGAATGTGTAAATGCAAATACAGAATTACTTTTGATGAAAATAGGTTAGAAAGTAATAAATAAAAAAAATTAAGTTATCTTCTTGCCATGGCCACAATACTACCACCTAGGTCTGCTAGCCTCCAAAGATGTACTACATTTTTACGCCCTTGACTGCCTCATGGTCTAGTGGTAAGCATGTTCAACCACAGAGGTTCCGGGTTCGAATCCCGGGTCGGACCAAAATTTGTTTCCAATTTTTCCCAATTTTTTCCCCAAGTTCCAAAGTTTTCCAATTTCTAATAACAGTCCGGAATCACGAAGTTGGCGGTGTTACATCCCCGTGCCTCGGAGAGCATGTTAAGCCGTCGCCCTGCGCCTGATTTCTCTCCGGTCGTAACGGACTGCCGTCCCATCTTAATATGAGAATGAAGGAATAGAGTGCACTTACGTATGCGCGAACACTTGTACACTATAATATTATGTCCTGCGCTGATGATGGCTCGTCTATATAGATGCCGCCGTGCCGAAATAGGCTAGGATGACATTATTATTATTTATTAACATTTTTACCTACGTTTGCATTATACACGAAAAAAATGTTGCTCTTTCATATGTGTGGCATAATGCATAAAACAAGTTTAGTACCTAAAAATATTAAACTATAATTAAAAAGATAATATGTATAAACAGAGAGATGGCGACTGTACTGCAAGGGTCTGTACGAAGACGGTACGAGGTCAGACGACTCTTCGATGATATCGAATGGGGATCTAATTCTGGAGCCTGATATACTGGAATCTGAAGTTAGAGATGCCCTTAGAAAACTAAAATCAAATAAATCAGCCGAAAGAGACACAATATTTGCTGAAGAACTAAAACACCTGGGACACAAGGGGGTTTCCATACTAAAGGATCTATGTAATCAACTTTGGACAACAAGAAGATGGCCTAAGAATTGGAAAGTCTCTCTTGATACCATTACACAAGAAAGGCTCGACGAAGAAATGCGACAACTATCGGACAGTGGCACTTATATCCCATGCTAGTAAGATCATACTCTACATAATCAACGGACCTTTACAACCGTATCTTCAACGGAAAATCCCATGTGAACAAGCTGGTTTTGTGAAAGGCCGTGGAACAAGGGAGCAGATTGTTAACGTCCGACAACTAATTGAAAAGAACCAGGAATTTCATGTTACGATGCTTTTGTGCTTCATTGACTACTCCAAGGCGTTTGATTCTGTGAGGTGGGATTGTCTATGGAGAATTCTCCGGGAAATGGGCGTTCCTCAGCATTTGGTGTCATTGATTGCAAACCTATACACAGATGGAGAGTCAATGGTGCGAGTTAAAAATGTGGTGTCGGGACCCCTCAAGCCCCAAAAAGGAGTTCGACAGGGGTGTATTCTCTCACCACTTCTTTATAATATATACGAGGAACATATAATGAGGATAGCTCTAGAAAATTGGGAGGGAGGCATCTCAATTGGAGGTCACAAGATCAGCAATCGCCGTTATGCCGATAACACTAAATTGTTGGCTTCTTCGGAGCATGAACTAGCTGCGCTGTTTGAGAGAATTTAGCGAGCGAGTAAAATGGTGGGTCTCTCCATCAATAGGGCAAAAACGAAGGTCATGGTGATTGATCGAGCGGAAACACTAGAGCGTACAGGAGTGCTTACGGACTTGGACTTCGTTAAGGAGTTTGTTTACCATGGGTCGTTAATTAGCGATCAGGGAGGCTGTAACGGTAAAATCCGAAGGCGTACGCAAATGGCCAAAGTCACAATGAGCAAGATGACTCGGATGTGGCAGAACAGAAACGTCTCCAATATCTCCAAAATGAGTCTTGTACGATCTTTGGTGTTCTCAATTTTTCTTTAGGGATACGAATCGTGGGCTATATGTGCGGCTGATCGAAAGAAGATCGACGCTTTTTGGAATGTGGTGTTGGAGGGAATGTTGCGAATTCCGTGGACAGCAAAATGAACAAACAAATCCATTCTCGACCAACTCAGGATTGAAACCAGGTTATCTACTATCTGCTACCGAAGAGTCCTAAGTTATTTTGGCCATGTCGCCCGAAGAGAGCCAGAAAATCTTGATAAACTGGTTGTAATCGGCAAGATAGAGGGGAAACGACCAAGGGGACGTTCACCAACTCGCTGGTCTGACCAAATCAGAGAAATAACAGGTCTCACTGTGACTGCAGCAATTAAACAGGCCGGAAATAGAGCGGGATGGAAGAAAATAATTAACAACTTCGTACAGGATTTCCAGAACGGGCACGACCTTAAGCAATGAAGAGCACGACCAAGAAGAGATGTATAAATGTATAATATTTTACATTAGAAACCGCGAGGACCATCTAGTTTAAATGAATTATCAAAGATCACGAAGCTCTGTTTGTGACTTTACAATAATTTACTCGTCAAACTCTGGATTTAATTAACTATTGAGAACCGCGCCGATTTGTAAGATCATTAGCAAAGTCGTACTACAACAAATCCCGCTTTAAAAATTAATTTATCTTTTTGCATTCGACCAAATTTCTTGTTATAGAATTTTAACCATGGTTCAGATCGTCGTTCTAAAAACCATAGTAGGTATACGGACTGCATTATCTGTTTAGACTAATCAAGTATGCAACATATGGCATATTGTGACCACCGTACGACACGACCAAAGAAAGTTATAATCTTGAAATAGTCGTATTAGTTATTGACTTTAGACTCCAAATTTTTTAGTTGAGATTTTTCGATTTCGGTCATTTTCGGTCCGGCCGAGGATTCAAGGCTGGTAATAAGCCTTCGAGTCATTTAATAGCAAGCAGGCGAATACATGTTTTGAAACCAGGGATGTTGATTCATGTTTTATTGCTTGTATTGTAAAGAGTAGTACTCGCGTAAAATTAACACATTATTATTTATTTTTCATTTATTTTTTTATCTTTTTAAAGCTAAAGGAAGCCGAACAGCATTTCACTGCGTTAACAAAAAAATGTCCTCACTATATATTATATACAGTATATTAAAATAACATGTGGTTTACTTACGTCTAGGTGCAGCCACTGTGGCTTTAGAAGTGCTGTCGCTGTCGTCTGATTCTGATCTTGTCTGGAAGCTGGTTTCTGTACAAACGAGTAGAGTAATTAGTAAACTTAGCAAGTAATGGGATATTCATTTAAGGCTCCGGTCAAACCTAAGCGACCGAAGCGACTTCAGGCTTTTCGTTGTTTTTCTGTAAGTCAAAAACCTGAAATCGCTTTGTCGTATAGGTTTGCTTAGTCCGTGTCCCGCTTCAAACGTTACGGGTTGGCTGGAACTTTATAGAGTAGACGGTTAGCGTTGTCTTTGTAGATTACTTAAATATATCTTAAAATGCTTAATTAATTCAAGGAATTCTATTTGTATCGAACATGCAAAAAGTAGTGACTGCCTATTCTCGCGTTCATAGATTGCTTTCTTATACATAGAACCGCTAACGCTGTCTTTATACTAACTGCCATAGAGACTCATACTTTTTGTGTTGAGGGAAATTTTTTGACAATAATGCTTGGCGTGATGCCTAGAGAACTGCTAATATGTATATATGTATAGATATGCTAATATGTATATATACTATAAATTGTATATGTATAATATGTATAGATTGTGTGTAATTCGGCATAACATAAAATACTTTTATGCAATTAAAAAATCTCGCGTCTCTTTTGATGTATTTTTATTTTTATAGAACTTACTAGTATAGTTATAATGTTCGTTAATGTTTATGGACACAATAAATAATCAGATCTAATTCAATCTAAGTTAAGAAGTAAACTAAATCCAAGTCTTATATTGTAGGCGAAAACTTTCTAATACCGTGCAGTGATCAATCAAGGCACTTTCAGGAGCAGATAAAGCGCGAAAATTCCCGGACGCCGCGCGAAAAGCTCAACTAAATGGGAGAACAAAGTCATTAATTTTATTAAAGTAGATCAAGATTGATGGTGAGACCGAACAATGAAGCGAAGCTATTAAAAATGCGACAAAACAAAAATAATATCCACAGGTTTATTTACCTAAGTCAATTTATTCGGGAATATTGTGATTATCTTTATGCGCCAGCATTCAATAATTAACGTTTTTAGCCGCGCGGTTCCGTGGTTTAATCAGTAGATATGTATGTAATAATATACAATAATTAAAGATTACGGCAAGGAAGGAAGGCAAGTATACTAGACTTGTCACTGACTCGATACGTTGGTACCAGGATACTTATCGCCATAGCCAAGATCGGACATAATAGAAATAATGGTCGCCCTGAAAATCATTGTCATGAATCATGACTGATCAGATAATGGCTGTAGATAATATGTTTTCTTACACACTTATTAATTAATTGATGGTTTCAATGAAATAGAATTTACGCCAGTGAAATAAAATACAGTCTACAGGCTTACTCCTGAATAGTATAGCCTTATGTTATATTAGTATCAAAGGAGGTGGGAGGAGAAAGGAGGGCAGCGCATCTGTATAGCCTCTATGCGGATGTTTGTGGGCGTCGGTAGTCATGAAAATGGCTCCGGCTGCTCGTTTGCCCTCCTATATCGTAAAAAAAAAAATATACTTTTTTATACTATTTTCACTTTTTAATAATTTAGATCACATTAATTACGACAGGTTTCAATAACTTGTGATGATTTATCAAAACTGACAGCTAGTATTAGTATAGAAGTATTGATAGAATACCTAAATCAATATGACATTCGAAACCTTCACGCCATTCATTCCTTGTATTAATACTCGTATATAGGGCAATAACGCGAAGATCTCTAACGCTGTCAACTTGATGAATATTTGTGACGTGCTCGTGACTTTTATGTAAACTCACGGAGATCGTGGTATTAAATAAATGTAAGAGGCAGAGAGGTTATTGCTGTGATAGCCGACTTGGGCCTGCGCAACCGGTAGGGTACTCGCCTACAGAGATATTTTTTTCGGGCTTTGACCCACCACTCGTTCCCACCGCTGCTACTCCTGTGTCACCAGGATCGACAGCGGCAGCCACACTTGATATGGTCGTAGGGAGTCCGAAAGAAAAGCTAAATCTGTCTTGGGCCCCAACGAATTTATAATAATTATCAGAAGTAGGAGGAGTAGGAAGTAATTCCAATTTCCCTCCCTTATCAAAGCGGGATACTGTACAAGACTGCAAGGACTTACATAAGCCAAGAAGTAGAGAGAGCAGCCAGGTGAAGCCCGGCTACTATGCACCACGGATATAAAAATAAATGAATTGATATAGATTACACCTTATGTTACTTTGTTGTTATCAGGGGTATTATTATGATTGAGTTATATTATTTGCTGCCCGTAATATACCTACGCCTACAGAGACAAGAACGCGCCATTTCGATATTAATGTAATAGACAGTCTATTGAGATATATAGAGACTGTACTGAGACGATGAATTTTATCTTTTTTATAGAGCAGGGGGACAAAAAAATAGTAGCAATCCTCTGGTGGCTACTGACGCTGACAATATCGCGAAAGTGTTGATCTCCTTCCAACCACCCATTGCAGGGCCGGACGAAATGAGAGCAACTCACCTGCTTAAGAATCATGCGGATGTCCATGGGTCTTGGTAGACATATGAAAAGGTTCCGATTTCTCGTTTGCCCCTTATACTATAAGAAAAAACGTGTGACATTGGTAAAATATTAAATTACTCGTCACGGGCAAAGACCGATAAAAATATTGTATGTATATATTGCCTTAGCTATTTATAAGAGCACGTTCCCTGGCGTCTGTAAAATAACTTAAAATACGACAGTTTCAAAATTGTGAATTGGACATCTTTATTAAAATTTAAAACAAAGTTTTAATAAGATTTCGCAGACGCCCCTCGTTTTCGCCGTTTGCTTCAGTGTTTGTTTTGTGAATAGCAAGCGCGTTTATTGCATTAAAGTACTGCCATTATAAAAGGCCGCCATCTTGACTGTTTAAATGTCAAGTATATTTAGCAATGAAGTTTATAATGACTAACAACGCTCGGTGAGTTGACATCTACTTGTGTCTACTAGAATAAAAACCTTTTGAACAGAAAATTTAAAATCACGTAATCTCACGTAATTTATGGACGCCCCTTTGTATGCTTGTTCAAAATACAAATTTTTTTAAAATATCGTAAATATTATATAAAATTATGAAATGTTTTGGTTTTAAATATTAAACGAGAAAAAACTTAAATAATTTAAAAAAATCAAAATCCCAATATTTAGTATTTTACTCTTCCTGGATGTCAATTTCGTAATTTTGTTACAATAATATGTATATCATAATATAAATGTGAATGTATTTCTCTATGTAGTTTTTTGTTGGAAAATAATTAATTTAAGGTATTTATGTATCTTAGTATAGTGTTGTTTGTTTCGAGTAATGTTTGTTATGGAATTTAAATATTACCTACTCAATATACATAGTTAAGTAGCAAACTCTACCAGACAACCTTTGGTCGTAGGAAACTTGACCATGGGTAGTCTGCTTAAGCAATAAGTACGCTGTTCTGAACCATATGGCTGCCATCTAGGCGTGTTCCGCGTAATTAATGTAA
>LUGF01033563.1:152895-165988 GCA_001625245.1 Calycopis cecrops | reverse complement strand
GATATTATCGGGAGTGTAAATTAATTGACTAACTAAATGAACTTGTGATTGATTCGTGTTGTGTATAAGTTGAATATAAAAGACTTTGACACCCCCGCTTGTGAGACTTGCCTAAGAAGATTCATATTTCGGGCGGATTGCAGCTTCACGGAAGGCTAAGTATATCTCATTACATGCTTGAAATTTATGGCCATAGGTTTTAGGGGTTAATGTGATATATATTAAGCCGGACCCCGGAGATACAAGGTAATTGCACCTATTAAGTTTCATATAGCTCTGCGTAATCGCAGAAAAAGTTCATTCTGTTTTGTCCCCTGAGTATATCGTCACTTCCACTGCGCAATAAATCCAGGTTAGAACTGAACAATTTTGGTATAACATAAGTCTGTATAAAAATTATTTATTCTGTGTATCCTAACTGATCGTGCGAGCTTTTGCGGTATTTTCTGATTCTTCTTTTTCTTTGTTTAGATAAATAGCAATTATAAATAAATCCTCTTTATTTTCCTAAATTTTCGCCTGAAAATTTAAAAAATGAGACCACAATCGAATTTTAATCAATTCCAATTGTAAAATCTGTTTATGCTATAAATGTTTATGATTACCAGAAGCACAGAAATATTTTAGGGGTTAAATTGCAATTATAAATAAATCCTCTTTATTTTCCTAAATTTTCGGCTGAAAATTTAAAAAATGAGACCACAATCGAATTTTAATCAATTCCAATTGTAAAATCAGTTTATGCTATAAACGTTTATGATTACCAGAAGCACAGAAATATTTTAGGGGGGCATGTATTTCTGTTTGTGAAAATTTATGTATCTATGTGGCTGCCTTGTGATAAAGTTAAACGTATCTAACCATAGACATGAGGGCGTAAATAGCGGGTGTAGTGAATCAAAAAGTGTTATTGCGATTTCTAACAATAGTCCTGAGTCAGAAAATTGGCGCTGCTGCACCTCCGGACCTCTGAAGACGTCCTGCGCCGGATTTTTTCCACTCATGTTAGCTTGAGGTCCTATCGTAATAGGAGAATAATAAAATGGAGAGCGCACTTTTGTTAGCGAAAACACTTTACTCTAGCCAAAATTCGGCTAGGAGAAAATTATTATATATTAATTATTTAAGTAGACATCTATACTTCCGGTCATAGCCTTAACGGCAAAAAACGTTTAACGTATGAGACGCTTATAGATTCGACTAGATATTGCTAATGACGAATGTCCAGTCATTAAATAAATAAATTAAATTAAATTTTAAAGTATATTTCGTCCCTTTTGATGTGTTTTTCATTTAATGTTAGATTACTTATTTATTTATTGACATTTGTAATAGAGTAAGGATAGATAGCAACTTTTATGCGGAAAATTATGGTCGTCTAAATACCAAAAGCTCTTTTGTCTTTTTATTGTCTAAAAAAGTAGCATCAAAGATACGTGATAAGTGATAACTAACACTAAGACTGAGACTAAGATTTTCAGAGTATGATGGCAACAACAAAAATCTTTTTTTTATTATAGTTGTTGGGTGTTGAGATAACCGTTTTTGTACATTTGGCCACCTAAAATTAAGAATGAATCATAAACGGCTTATTAAAGAGATATTGAGTAGAGACTTTTTGCTGTGAGCCCTAACGACGCAATATAGTTAAATATATTCGATTTCTTTCGGGAGACAGAAGCCTGAACCTCTGCCTGGACTTATTTCATTGGTTTACGTAATATTCAGTAATATTAAATATACAGATTCAATTGCGCGCAGCAAAATTGAAGGCGCCATCGCAAACAAAACAAGCACAGATTTTAATCGAATTACACAACCTATCACATGCAAATTGACACATCAACTCACAAAATTGCATTTTAATGGCATCAATTTAGCTGTGCTTGCACTCTCCATTAATAAACTACAAGGCCTCTAGTTCACCGAATTTGCTCCTCCCCATTTTCAATTTACACATTTAAAATCTCGTGTCACGGTTTTGTGGACCAAAAACAACTTTACCGATGATAATTATTGTGAAATTGTCTATGTATATTCCGTAGGTCCATGAAAAGGTTGTAATTATGAATATTTAATCTTAACATTTTTATGGTATTAAGACTTACGTGAGTGGGACCTCCAGCCGCAGGTGCCGTTGTATAAACTTGACATCGATCACATTTTTTGTATTGTATAATGTTCTTAATATTATACCCCAGCGATTATTATGCAGATATTACTGCATTTTACTTCTGTCATCCGATATGCCAACTCACGAACCACGCGAAAAAAATACCTCTACGAATTCTGCTGCTACGAAATCAACATATTCGTAGCACTTTGTTGTAGTCAATAATGACAAGAGGAAAGAAGTGAAAAAATGGAGCAAAAAGGTTAGAAAATTTGTATTACCCTTTTCCTTCTGCCGCTTGTCTAATATACTTTCTAAAGCCGTACATTATTTATTTAATGAAATGTTATAAATTACGAGTATACGTAGAGTAGAAATAAACATACATTTGGTCTTAATATGCAGTTATCTGGCTAGTAGACAAGAGTTAATAATGAGAAGAGAAATAAAAGTGAAAAGTTGGAGCAATAAATTTCAATAGACAGTACGATCCACACGCCATATGCTCGAGTAATGAAATTCAGTTAGTTCCTTGGACAGCTCCATTTCAGTCGCGCTCTATATTGAACTCTGGTGATAAATTTGGCAGAGGAGACTGCTCATATTTCAAGGGAAATGTTATCCCTCCTGTCAATTCTGGGCATGTTACGGAATAAGTTCGACTAAATACGTCACAAATTGTTTTTATTTTTTCAGTAATATGGATTATTTATTTTACACGTTTGTATGTTATTCTTTCATAGGGTTAATCACGCCGAGGTGAGCAAAAGAGTGAGCTCGTTTTTTGGCTTAGATAACATTATATACTAAATATTTATAATTCTAGTGTGTGTGTGTCACAAATGTGTTTATTAGACCGTGGTTCCTGTTTTGTGAAAATCACGTTACGCCAAACTTGCGACGGTTAGAATCATGCTCAGGTTGTTATTTATGTATTGTTATTTTATTTATGCATTGTTATTTATGTATTGTATTTCAATAACGAACATTTGCACAATTATACAGGTACGGGAATGTATTTTATGTATTTTTATAATGAAGTTTATAAAAATACACTAAATACATTTCCGTACCTGTGACACAAGTAGTAACAATACTTAGCACATGACAAGGTCATCATATGGTGTGATAAGTGTGCATCTTTTTTATATTATTGACTCACTTCTTTCTTTTCTGAACATCAAAATACATAGAATCATAGAAATGATTAAACAATCCAAAGCCACATCTAGTAAACATCGCCTGCCGATGTTACGTAACAATATATTCGAAAATTGCTTGGTCCGCGTTCATTGTTCAATTGCATTTGAACGCAATCTCGAAAATTGGAAATCCAGCAAGCGTGTTATAAATCTCCAGTGGAGCATATTGTTTTTATATTTGAATAATTTCCATGCGAAAATGTATATTTTGATTAATTAGTCAAACTCCCATGTTTAGTTAATAATATTTAAAACCATCAACAGCCACACGTCTAAACGCCAGTTCTCTATTAGGGTAGGACAGTTCTCTAGTAGGCAGGAGGAACAGAGCACATCACAATTCTAAAACATGTCGTATTTTCTCCACAATCGTAAGTCTCTACATACAAGCACGCTGGTTGCATTAACCTGACGCTACATTAGGACTCTTGAGTTTTTATATTTTTATAAAACTAGAATTTTCACTAATTTGATATGTATGTTCTACCCAGGAGATATATAAAGTTTTATTTTCAAGGCTCTTTGTTTTTGTAATTAAGTACTAAGAATATGTATTTATCTTATGTCTACGTACGATTTTAATTTATTTTTGCAAAATGACTCAATGAATGATGATAAGGAGACTAGTTACGTTGGGTTTAGAAACGCAATGATTAGCTCCTCTATAAACATCAAAAACAGTTTATACATACCGGTGTCGAATCTAGGTCGGCTGGGAAGTCTGTTCGGCAAATCTTGATTTTCAGCATTGTCAAAGGCCCGAAACCCAAGTGCAAATTCTGCATAGGGACTGATCTCGAACATTTCTGCACAAAAAAATATAAAATAAAGAGCTTTACTTACGTTACTTTATATTTCTATAACATGTGGATTGTTTAACGTCTAGTGATTTTCACCATTACTATTTGCTAGGATACATTGCAGGCCATTTATGAATGATCCAAAACAAACAAAAGATATCCGCTAGACTCACTAGGCTCCAAGTCACGGTAGATAGATCGTGCAATATTTCAATTTGGCACTATACTTGAAATTGATCCGTAACTCACATCAAGCAAGGTAATATAATTCTCTGTCAATAGTATTAAAAAATAAAAAAACCTACACTGAAGTAGAATAATATTTCGATTACTCAATCATAGTATTAAAAATACAATATCATAATAAAAATGCTGTTTTAATTTGTATACTATGTGTAAGTGATTCTTGTTGTATAGGCATAAAACTAGATGGACGTGTACCGTTCTTGCTGGCCTTCCTCGGCTGTACGGGCGACGTGTATATGCGTGGAGTGTGCGCGTACCGCTCCTTGTGCTCGTGCGACGCAACGCTCTCGTTACGGGACTTCACCTCCTCGGGAATAGTGTGGCGGTATGCAGAGTAGTTTCTGTGTCCATGACAAGACAAGACAACAGATATAGAAGTGCGGATGTAGAACTGTTCGTTTTTCATCACAGCTCCGAACCGAAAATACGTTATAGTATTTTACGCTGTAACACTAACAGTCTTCATCTTTTTTATTAGGTAGGTATATACAATTCTACAGGATAGGTTTATACTGGTCTTAATAAGAATAAGTTTTTTACGACACGAAAGAAGTTTCGAAGTCTTTGACTGGTTTGGTAGAGTATCCCGAATTCATTCGCGACAGAACACTAGGGTTAGTAAGGACCGGCTTCATCTTGGAAGGTATTTGGTACTTTGTCTTGGGGTTACGGCTAGGTCGACTTACGTTAACGTCACTGGAAACTTAACGCGGACGGAATATAATGGCAGTTAGCATAAATAAAACCTACTTGTGACGCAGCAGTAGTATGCAGACGAAAGCAATCAGGCAGACCAGGAGAAGAACAGTGCTGCATATAATGACCAACATGTTCAAGTCCAAGAAATCAGACGGTGGTCCAACTTCCTCTGAAACAAAAAATAATAACTATTTATAATAAAACTACTTTAATTAAAAACAGTATTTCGTATTTTACAATTCCGATGCTTCAAATGCTTTTTAGCTATTTATATTAGCTATAAAACAAAGGTTATAGTTAGCAAAGCAAAAGCAAAAAAGGTTTTGTCGAACGCATCTTAGCGCCAATACACATAATCCCAATAGGTTGCTACATTATATGTATAATATACATTTCTATTCTATTTTATTCTGCTACAGCCTGAACAGCATGTGGTTTGCATGAAGTATCGTTAGATTAGTCTTGATAATAACTAGTGCCATTTAATACATAAATGAATATAATGATAGATTATTGACAAACTAATTGATAACTACCCTTACATTAACATAATTAGGAAATCCTTAAATTTTCATTCAACCTAATAGGTTCGATTGATAACTGTTTTAAAAGCAAATTAATAAAGTTATGGGCTTGAAAACTTAGTAACAAATAAATAAATTTATTTCTATTTAATTATTTAATAATTGATGTACACTGTAAGCATATACTATAAACTTAACTTAATAAACAGTTGTACAAAAGTACTACTTATTTCATAGTGAAATTTCCTACTGACAGTAGTCCTGCCGCAGGAGAATTTGCATTTAAACACAATATTAGTGTGCACATTAAGTTCTTAATTTACGTAACACTTTATTATGAACTTCAACAAATAAATATATATTATGCAATACACAAAAAATACACAATAAATACATACGTAAATATATAAAACTTAATATAAAAAATATAATCAACAAACTTAATAATATACTAGTTTATAATAAAGATAAGGCGTTTGATAAATAATTTAGCATAACTTTAATTTTAGGTCTGATTTAAATAATAGTCTTTTAATGTTTTTTAAAAAAGTGGTAGTGTCTCACAATTCTGGATTTCATATGATAGAGAGTTCTACAGCCCAGCAGAATGGAAAGAAATAGCAGCCTAGAAAACCGTTTTTGCGGCTTACAAATTGTCATTGAAATTAGTCAAGGTAAAGCGCTGACGAAGGTAAGAAGGAGAAAAGATTGACCAGTACATTGAAAAGGAAACCCAAGATACGGAAATTTCTACGGTGGCGCATAGGTCGCCACTGTAACTGCTTACTATAATGCTTAACGTGGACATATTTCATTAAATTCAAAATAAATCTTATACACAATTTTTTAAGTCGCTCTAGTTTGTTGAATATTTCCTAATTGGCGTCGGGGTAGCACAATCACCTTAATTAATAATTGGTTTAATAATAGAAAGCGCAAGATAATTTTTAGTTAGAAAGGGAAGAAAGTTTTTGAATGTTTTAAGGGGATTTCCGTATGTACGCGACCGTTTATCGAAACATTGCCTACATTTCGATCATTGCTTTGCACAATCGGCACAGCATCTTCAAAAGCAAACTTAAAACTATTTTAATTTGTAACTTCACCCATTTGTGACTGCTCGACAGACGTTAACAAATATGAACAAACGGCACATCACATGATTTGCGAGTGTAGTCTTTGGCAGAGTAAGCCAACCATAAAGTTAGACAATATTCTTAGTGTTGATGGGGTAATAAACTAGGGCGATCTAGAGGACAGTGTGGGGAACTTCAGAGCCTTTAAAAGATTTTGTCATAGCTATTGCTGGCAAAATACAACTTTAACTCAGTCGTAACATCTTAAATGTCCACAAATTAAATACTAATTATTCAGTCATTTTTTATTATAATTTAATATCTCCATAGCAGCTGGGCCTTACCTGGCTACCCTTTTATTTTCTTGACTTGCAAAAGTCATTACAATCTTGTACTGTCTCACGCTTTGACTGGGGAGAGAAATAGGAATCCCTTCCTACTCTTATTTTCTTCTGATTAAATTCGTTGCGGGTCCCAAAACAGTTTTAACTTTTCCCTCGGGCTCCCTGAGATCATATCAAAGGGTCGTTGTGGTTGCCGCTGTTGATCCTGGCGACACAGGAGTTGTAGCGGTGGGAACGAGCGGCGGGCCAAACCCGATAAAAAGTGTTTTAAGGGAATAGAAAGAAAAGTGAACCTTTCTACTAATATCACTGATAAACCACTGGGTAATAGTAAATACTTTCACGTTAATTGTTATTTTTTCAACTGATACTTTAGTAACTTTGAAACATACGAAACCTATTTTAAATGAAAAATTTAATATTAAATAGCGAGCCTTAAGAATTAGTACCATACTTTAACTCAATTAAAAACTATACATAAGGAGCCTTTAAATTTTTATCATTAAAAGTATTTTTATGACACTACAGGTTATAATCTTCACGTGTGTGTGTCAAATTTTAAAATCAATCACTTTGATAGTTTTGGCGTGTTAGAATAAGAAACATACAAACGAACTTGTTATATATACATATATTGAGTATAGTGTATTCGGGTAATTCCGAAAATCGGGATATTCCGTATACGAAAAAGTTACGTGACTCACCTCCGTCCGAAGTTTTAGTGGCATAAGTGTAAATTGTGGACGCGGTCCCGGCGTCGTTGTTAGCAGTTACCCTCAGCTGGTACCAGCTGCCCGGCTGTAAAGATCCCACGGCGAACGACAGAGGCGTCGGACGGATCGGACTCTGGTAATACGTGTCCATGTACCCCCATCCTAAAGTCGTATCTGTAGACTAAAAAGAAATGACAGGCCAATATCAGTGACCATATTTCTAATTTGTATCTAGTATCTATTAAGAAAAATAAACTATAATCATCAAGATTATGTTAAAGTGTTACAGTTTAGGACGTCATGTGAAGCCACCAAACCACTCGCTATATCTTATTAACTTATCTCTATCTATCTATCTATCTTATCGATCTTCAGCATTATTGCTCCATGATAACACTGGATGGTGGCTGGCTCATACAACACGAGGAACCGTTTTAACTTTGTAGGAACTGCAATTAGAAATCATTCTTCACCCTCCGTATTCGCCAAACCTTGCTTCATCGCCCTACCATTTATTTCGTGATTTGGACAATTTTCTACGCGATATTTTTTTTTCTCAGGAGGCAGTATTAAATAATTTCGTTCAGTTTGGCGAATCTAGATTACCAGAGTTTTATCACAAAGGGTGACCATCCTCTTAGATGGAATTCAGTAGCAATGTATAGATATTAGATAATAATGGTAATTATTTTGATTAAATAAATATGTTAAATTAAAAAAAAAACTAATTTCAATTTGTCAGTACAAATCGGCAATTTCATACTTTAACCCCTATATTACAATGTCACGTCTATCAAAACAAATCTATCTGGATAATTAATTCTTGGACACGCTCGGTAACCTTGGGGCTTGATGGATTTAACATAGGAATCCCTCTTTATATTTAGCTTAATGTCTCGAATGATAATAATTTACCAAATAAAAAAAAATATATTCTTTTTTATTTTTAGGTCGTCTTCGTGTTAATCGAATATGAAAAAAAATGTTTGGTACTTTATAGATTTTATACGATTCAATCTTTTTATTATTTTATGCATTATATTATTTAGTCCAAGAGATAGTTTAGCATAAGAGTTTTTATTAAAATTTATAAATTACAAAAAAAAACCTAGATTTTCTTTAATTCTTAGTTAATCGTGATGTTCTTTGAATTTTAAAAACATTTTTTTTTACTCCACTCAACGAATTTTATTCACTCAACATAAATAAGTTTTTTTTTTCATAATAAATAGTGTAGACTGCATTGCAACTTACTAACACAAACTAATTGTAGTTTCTATATTATATATATATACATACTTACAGCAATATTCTCAGCCCGGTGCCAGAAACTGGTGCCAAGGAGCCGGTACTCCACGGTCCACTTGGTGATGATACACCCGCCGTCGTCCCAGCCGCTCAGCTGTATGTATATGTGTGTCGCGTTGCTCCAGAGCCAGTCCGTTGTTGCTGGTGATATAGGAGCTAAGAATACGATATAAGATTAATGTAATTCCATTACTCGGAGACGTACATTTTAAGCCGATGTTTTCTTCACTTTCTTCCACACTAAAGGGCGTATAGTCTAGATATCTGCGCAGATGCAAATATCTTACCGCATCTGCGTAGTCTGTGACGCCCTTTATACCTTCATGTTACATTTCCTCCAATAGACTAGGAAACTCTCAAACAACACGAAACGTAACAGCAAGGCCGTCACTTGATAGTTTTCAAAGTGACGGCTTTGTTGTGTATGTATGTATATCACGTGAGTGAGTCTTTACCTCCCCTGTCATGCTGGCACAATTGGGCTGGAATAATTGGGCAGCTTGGCGTATCGGCTGGCTTATAACTATATAAAATGTTGTTCTTAAATTGAAAACTTCTTTTCGCATGCTATTCGCAAAACAAGCTTAGGGTGCTTTTATAAAGAAGCAGGTTCCCAGCGCCGATAAAATCTGCGCAGAGTCGGCGCCGATACTTTTGCAATGTTATCTTATGGGCTCACTTATAAAGAAGCAGGTTTTCGGCGCCCACAGGTAGTACGCGAAGACTCCCAGCACCGACTCGAGCCGGCCATTTACCGGTACGTAGGGTGTCCACAGTCCATTGCATTTTGAAAATGCAGGACAATGTATCTCGTGTCATACTCGTATAAGACTTGTGACTTAAACATTGTTTTTTTCAAATAAATGTTAATATTCTTGGCAGTGCCACGATACATGCATGCATGTAGCAGCACTTGGGCCGGCACGATTGAGGTGTTTCACCATTAATAATAAACTTAACACATGAAAAAATACCCATTTTTTTTAAATAATATTACTTTATAGAAAATATATTAAGCACACTGATATTATTACGTAATTACTATTTAGTTCTACTTGTAAATAATACACGTTTTTTTAATACTATTTCCACTTTTAATTAACATACAAACTTTCACATCCTACTAATATTATACAATTATAATACTAATATATTAATTTAATACTAATATAATAAATACTAATATATTATACCTACAAACATTTTAAATAACTATTTTCCATAATAAATAAGTCGTCGTCCGATGAAGTTGACGACATGATGGTCACTACAGGCCGATTTGCCTGCTTTCTTTATACGAGTGCAACCTGCTCGGACCTGCGCCGACTCTGCGCCGAATTTGTCGGCGCCGGTAACCTGCTTCTCTATGTGAGCACCCTTACTCGCGGCAGCTACGCCGGTGACGATACATGGTTGTAATGAGTATACATTCAGATCATACAATTGTTTGTATGATTTAAGTTTGAGACCAAAGCTCATTGTAACACTATATGACTACTCACAAACTCCATGAAAGGAGATAACGAACCATCACTTTGCAGGTGTTTTCATGTGAGCATGTGGTGGGGTCCCGTCGTGTCTACGCCATTTAGGATAAAATGCAGCAATAGTACTACTATCTGTTGCTACATTAAATTACTGCTCACTCTTTTGCTCTGTATTGCGACGTTATTGCTAAAAAGTTGATTAGGTCTGTAAAATTATGGACATTTACTTGCATTGATGTGATAAAGACACCATCGTTTGAAATGCTTAGACTTATAACAAAGTGCTTATTAGATGCGCTTGACATGATTAGATAAGGCTTTGACGTAAATGTTTTTTGCTCCACTGCAGGAATGGTAATAATACTTTTCGAGAGCACGTACCCAATGTTTACTAATACTTGTATTAAGCGGGCTTACTTGAGTTCACTGATACAATTTTTTATTATTAGACAAAATCGCTGAGTCTAAAATCCGTTAGATTCATTACGTAGTGTATCAAACTCAAATTCTTGCATACATTTATGATTAGGAGAATACATTGATAACAGGGTGCGGTATAAAAAGTAACCGCAAATAGTCATTACACTACGAAACGTTATACACTACGCAATTAACGTACTGATTTGGTCGCTCGATCTCGTACTACGAGCGATGACATAGCTTGACCCTTGTGTAGTTTGTTATTTAACATTAAATAAAAATGTGTCTATATTATTATATGTTCCCAGCTATTGTCTGTACGGCTTGACGGATTGTAACGTGAATAGGCATTCGTAGATTCGTCTTTATAAAGCTGGCTTCTCACTGCGTTTCAGTTGTAATTTCAAAAAAAAACTTCTTGACTGTGAAGGACAAGGAAAAGCTGACTTGTAACGAAATGTCTAGATGATTCAGTATTCGCCTTCTCGACCATTCTTCTATTATGCAAGTGAATACTGAAATACGAGGGTGAATCAAAAAGTACTTATAATGAAAACAACAAAAATAAAATTTTTAAACAAAAATATTTTATATTTCTACGTAATATCCTTCTAATCTAATACACTTAGAATACCGCATCTCCAACTTTCTTATTCCTTCCGCAAAAAAATCATTTTATCGACCATTAAAAAACTCCTCTACGGCAGTCATAACCGCGTCATCATCGTCAAATTTAGTTCCACGAATATGCTCCTTTAATTTTGAAAATAAGTGAAAATCACTCAAAGCTAAGTCAGGAGAATATTCTAGGTGATCAAGGACTTCGAAGCCAGCACTGCAGATTGCGGTGAGCGCAACTTCCGAACGATGAGGTGGAGCGTTATGCTGGAGAAACAATACGCCCAATGACAATTTCCCACGACGTTTTTCTTTAATCGCTTCACGTAATTTAGGGATTAAGTTTGCATAATAGGATCCAGTTATCGTTTGCCCTTTTGGAAAGTAATCAATAAAAAGAATTCCTTCACTATCCCAGAATACCGAGGCCATAACTTGCCAGCGGAAGGAGAAACTCGAAATTTCTTCACGGGTGGTGAGGATGGTCGTTTCCAAGACATGCTTTGTCTTTTCGTTTCCGGGTCGAAATGGTGTACCCATGTTTCGTCCATGGTTACAACACGACGGCAAATTGATCTGAATCACGTTGGAACATTTCGAGATTACGCTTAGAAATATGCAAACGTCGATTTTTGTTTTCTTCGGTTAACATTCGTGGCACCCATCTTGCTGACACTTTTTTGAACCCCAGTGAATCGGTTAAAATTGACTGAGTGCTACCAAACGATATCTTAAGGATCTTAGCTAAATGTTTTAGTGTAATTCCTCTGTCGTGTAAAACCAATTTTTCCACTTTTTTGGCATTTTTTTCGATGATGGAGGTTGAAGGTCGTCCAGAACGCGGGTCATCTTTACAGATCGACCTACCTCTTTTAAATTCAGCAACCCAATAAGCCACAGTGGGATAGGGTAAAGCATCATTCCCTAATGTCTGTTGAATGTCCGGAAAAATCTCTTTCGTAGAAATATTTTTCAGGAACAGATACTTTATTACCGCGTGTAACTCGTTTTTCTCCATAGTTTCGTTTTTTTATCAGAACTCTCAACAATAAAATTAATATTTTGCGAACGATCTGTCGAAAACAATTGAAAGTCTGGATAAATAATATGTAATTGTCAATCTTTAAAAAAAATATCGAACTGTCTCCAAAAAGGTTAAATACATATAAGTTTCTAAGAACTTTTTGATTCACCCTGATATGTGACCAAAGAATAATACTCACAGTACGTTTCATACAGCTTGATTATTATATCTTATAAAACGTTATCTATGTCGAATTAAGTTTGAGAGGCATACCATCGTTTTGTTATGTGTATAGCACTTACGTAACATTGCTACTTCAACGTAGCAATTGCAACAGTTAGCATGTGCGTGGGCGTTGAAATTTTGGCGTAGTAAATGCTGCTGGGCAATATGTGATAGTGAGATATGCCCGAAAAATTTGACGTTGGAATAAAACTCTGATAGCGAATAAATACCTCCTCCCAAAGTAGAGACATCAAGGTGTGCCGGCGCCGACGTGCCCACGCTGTCTGTGGCGGT
>LUGF01033563.1:135026-152888 GCA_001625245.1 Calycopis cecrops | reverse complement strand
GTGCCGCAGCGCAGACCCGTCAGTGCGTGCTGCTGCGTGCCTGCCGGGCTGCGCTCGCGAGCCGCCGCCCACGACTCCTGCCACGCGCCCTCTTCCTCGCACCACGTCAAATTGTAGCCTATTTAAAAATAGCACAAGCAGTTGTAACCATTTACGAAACTATCGACGCCCATAGACATCCGTGTAACCTCTACGCGGTTGATTTGCTCTCCTTCCTCCTCCCTCCCAAATAGGCCACCGGTTACTTACACAATACACGAAACGCGACAGCACAGCTGTTGTCAGCTTACGTAGATATCGTGTAAGCGAGAGTTCCGGTCCCTGGTCGTTCCGACCCAATTATCTGCATGCAATTCATTATTAAATACTTTTAGAGGTGGTGGCACTGTTCTCTCTGGTTTTACAGATGTACATGGACGTCGAAGGTCCTTTAAAGTCTGCCACGTCTGGTCTCCTCGCACAGCGTCAAATTGTAACGTGTTTGCAAATTATTCATCTTAAAGCGGTTGAATAGGTATCACTGTTTGCTTTTCACTTCTTAGGCTATTTATTTATTTTGTTGGATAGGGAAACAAAAAAGCAATTGGCACTATATGGATAGGTACTAGCGTCATCCATTAAGGCTCGCACAGTTGCTTATAATTAAAATACTTTGACCTCTTTCCATCAACACCCTCCATGGACGAATATATCAATAATAGCATAGTCTGCTATTTTAATCAGAATCAAATTTGGCAGAAATGCTGCTGATAGAATACTTCTAATACACACGTACGGGCATCGATAGGTACCTAGACATTTCAAAGTTTATATCTATCCTTTGCTATAAAAAACTGTAATAGTGTCGGTTCTTTTACTAATATTTACGTGTTGCTCGATATATAATTTTCAGGGTGCATAACTATAACTGTAATAAAAACTAAACTAAATTTCGTTGTGTAAATAAAACGATCAAATACCTAAAACATGTAAAGCAGAAAACTTTATTCTGCTTTTACACCTTCCTAAAATGACCCTTCAAATAATTTTTATTTGTATGATTTCTATTTAAAAACGTTGCAGAATACATCGTGATACGAAAATGTTTAACAAAAATAGTAGATTGTTAACCTAGGGAGCAAAACACTATTTTTCAGGCAAGAGTGTTTTTTGAATCCAGAGCAGAGCGAAGGATTCTAAAGTAGAATCCTGACCACAGCGAGGGATTCAAAGTACTCGAGCTTAAAAAATAGTGTTGCTCCCGAGGTGAACACTACTTTTCATCGCCCTCTATGAGAAAATGAGTACTGCAACTAATTATTTTAGTAAGCGGTAGTGCCACACTGCATGCTTGCATGCAGCCGAATTGGGCCGGCACGAGGTACCATTCGCTTACACGAGACTGGCGTAAAGTGACAGCTGTGCTGTCGCGTTTCGTGCGGTGTGTAAGTAGCCGGTGGCCCGTGGAGGTGGGAGGAGAAAGGAGGGCAGCGCATTTGTGTAGAGGCTGTCTTCTATGCAGATGTCTATGGGCGTCGGTAGTCATGACAATGGCTCCGACTGCTCGTTTGCCCCCCTATACCATAAAAAAAAATCATTTTCCGAGTTTTTTTTTTAATTTCGCCAACGAAGACATATTATTTTGCCATAAAGTCAGCTATTTGTTCATACAATGTTCGAAATGGTGTGGCTACACGGGTTTCTTGGCCTCATGACATCAAGGTCACCTTGACGTCATGACTCCATGACACCCGTGTGGCCGGATAGTAATTAATTTCTAACCTGGTCATTGGGGCTTTGACACACGATTTTATCCACGTTCCAAATTCTAATCACTTTCCGTCCCTAGGGATCAAAGAGCTATTTTGCTTCCAGTTTACGAGGATCAAACTGCCTCTTTTCGAATAGATGTGATGAAAAATAAATTGTATTTTAAATAAATACATTTTTCGCCTGCACAGCAGAATATAAATTGTATTTTAAATAAATTCATTTTTCAATCAAGCTAGAAATAGCTAATTAGCGAACAAGTTGAAAAACTGTAGCGTGGGTTTCAAGTGTATTCGTGTTAAAGAGAATAAATCGCTATTTATATTTCCAGTGCGGGATTTAATTGAAACGTCTGTATCAACATTTTCGAGAGCAACAATAAAACATATTAAAATGTAGCTTGTAAAGCTATGAGAACTCAGGAAGCATTATTAATATAAATTGGTTTGATGAATACTGATACGAAATAAAAATTGAATTTTACTCGCATGTTTACAATAAAATTAAGTATATAACAACTTAATGAATACAAAACATCGGGTACTTTTAATAACATCAGGACGTCCGCCCTCTAAATACACCCATCACAGTAAAGCCACTGAAATGTGAAATAACTAAATATACTGCCATATAATCATCAATCATTTAAATTAGTTTAATAAACTCTAAATTTTAGTTTTACCACTAAATAGTTTATATCCACTGCATTCAAATATACTAAAGGTACAAAGAAAAAAAAATATTGTGTAACTAAAAAGATATGTGTTTAATGAGTTACATCAAAACCTCTGATGATGCGGATATTTGTTGGCGTCGATGATCACTTATGATACTATATCAGGTGACACTACTGCTTATTTCTCGAATATATTTTTTTAAAAATGAAGTTAAATTATGATCAATACTTTCAATGGCTGTAATTTACCTTTAATGTATGTTTTTATCAAATGATGAATATAATAAACATGCAAATTTCTTACTTATACCGTATCCATTGGGATCGTCGTTGGTCTTGATTTCCTCCCACTCCACCAAAATGGAATCTTTGAATGGCGTGACTCTTATAGCCGGTGGATCCGGGAGGGGCAGCACTTTCACGGTGTACACGACAGAGTCAGATCCGTACAGGTTCTTCGCCAAGCAAGTGTAGTTGCCGCTTAGAGACTGATCAATATCTATGCAAAGATACATTATACATTTATATTTATTTTTTTATTTATTACATCACTAGAGGCATTAGAAATATCTATCGCTGCTTTTAGGGACGAAATGTTATCCCAGCTGCCATTGATGAACATTTGTACTCAACTACATTCCAATTTTAATAGTGCGTGGCATAAGATTACTTCGCATGGGCACTGATTTAGATTAGTAAGAGTTCCAACCATGCTGCATTACAGCTGAATAGGGCCGGCTCGAACCTCTCGCTCATACAATACCGACGCGCGACGTATAGATGTGCTGTCGCGGTTCGGTAAGTGTGTCAGTGTGTGTGTAAACGACACATTAGTTTTTTACTGTTACTGCATAATTGGCATAAATTTAAGCAAAGGATTTTTATAAAACATACAATGTAAGCTATACGTAAATAGGATTCAATTTTTCAATTTATATAAAAATAGAATATTGAAGGGGAAGAGCAGAGCTTCGTTTCGCTAAAAGCCTACAAAGCCGGAAGGGACTTATACTACACAGATTTGCTTTTCACAATATTTATCAAACGAATTCTGTTTCTTTAATGGTTCTATGAAAAAATATAGTTACGATTTTATGCAAATTTCTTGATTAAGTCTGTTATTTTTACTAATCTATAAAACGTTGCATTAATGTTAATGTTTTAAATATAAAATCAAGCAATTCACGAGCTACAACGAAGGAAATATTGTAGAAATATACAATTTCTATTATATTTTAAAACCAGTGTTGTTGTCTTTGTTGCTGATTCTGTGTATTGTTTATCCTAGCAGGTTCTTATTTCCATTGGAACTCCACTTTAAAATAATAAATCCATATAGTATATTTGGTGTAGTGGTATCGTTTGGTAGCGTCTAATTTTATAACATGAATGTTGTTTTCAAAGCAATAGTTAAAGTAACATTACGAGAAAAGGACGAAAAACTCTACAGCCTTTTACTGTTGCAGATATTTGTATATCCGTCACTAAGAGATTGCTCATTTCACCAAAAAAAAAAGAGTGATAAAAAGAGTGAATGAGTGTAAAGAGTGTAAAATAACGAGAGGATATTTAAATGCCAAGTCAAGCAATTGCTAGCCATGAAACAGCGAAAAAGCAATATACAAGGTTGATACGAGCGAGAGGCATTAAATGAAACCACATATTTAGTGTATTATTTTCAGGGTACACAACAAAAATCAGATCAAACGGAGCAACAAATTAGCCACAGTAATGTTTCAAAGTTTTTTCTCACTTTGTACACGCTGTATCGCAGCGGATCGCCGACTTTGACCGGCCGGGGTCATTCACCCCGTACGAGGTTGCATAACGCTGTACGAGTCGATATAAAGCATGTTTATGATTTTTCGCTTTTTAACTTGTTTGAAAAAAGTATTTTCGTATACTTGTCGTAAAATTATTTTTAATAGTTTCGGATTAACTGTAGGCACTTATAGTATATAATGTGGTTTAATTTAATGCCTCTCGCTTGTATCAACCCTGTATAGGAAATTTAGAAGTTTTGCTATGTACCTACCTATGTATATTGTAGATTGTAAGCGCTCTCTTGCCATTATTATCAAATTATCGTAATCAAAGCTGGTTATTGGAACACTGGCGAAAATAAACCTGTTTCAATTAACGAATACCAATCTCCAGCTACACGCACACTCTCGAAGACGACATCTGTGCAGTATTCGGCAATACACATAGTTATAAGAAAACCTTATATACTACTTACTGTTAATAAGCAAGCTGTCGTCCCTATTCCTCGTGAACCTCGGATGGTGCGTGATGATGTTGTGGTTGTGGTACCAGACGGTACGCGGCGGGGGCGAGCCCAGACTCGCGCACGCGAGCCGCAGCGCGCGCCGCACGGAGATACGCACCTCGCCGCCCAGCGACCACACTCCTGCCACCACTGACAAATACAGTACTAAAATTAACTTTATTGATCGGCGTATATATTGTAATATAGGTGTGCCTATAAATATTAGAGAGAAAGCGAAGAAAAAAGGATTTTTGAATGTCCCTCCAGTATTCAAAATAAATAAAGCGTTTGTTCACATGAAACTACAGGGGTTCATACATGTGGAGAATGTGAATTTGCGAATGAATGCGTTTTAAGAAAAACATCAGACAAATAGAGAATCAAATAGATAAATAGAGTGAAAAGAAGTTTCCTCTTGTACATATTGACATTTCTGTACTTTTCATTTCTTTTCATACACTAAAGTGTCTTGATTAAAACTGTTGATTAGTTATACCAAGAATGGTCTCAAAAAAAAATTCCTTAATTTCAGTTGCAAACCTTCAAATCCACTGGAACCGATCAAGTATTTTAAAAGCTCTTTCGAAAGAAGCATTGCTGTACAGCAAGATGTACAATGTACATTGTACATGGTATTAAAATAAATAATTGTGTACTTCCAAGTGCCATTCCAGCTTACTTACAAAAAATATTATCGACATAAAAATACTTTTAATTTTATATTCTGAATACTAGAATGAAAATTCCGATCAGTAAATGAAAGTTTTTTCTTTTTTTAAATATATAAGTCGTTTTTCTGCATACAATTTTTTAAAATAATAAATTTTTGTGCGTATTTATTAGTAAAAATCAGATATTTATATATTTATATAACAAATTGCTGCGCCCCGCGGTTTCACCCGCGTAACTTTCGATCCCGTGGGAATATCGAGACGAAAAATAGGTGTTGGCCGATTCTCAGACCTACTCAATATGCTCACAAAATTTCATGAGAATCGGTCAAGCCGTTTCGGAGGTATGGCAACGAAAACTGTGACACGAGAATTTTATATATTAGATTTTATCGATTTTGATCACAACGGTTTCTATTTTATTATATGTTTATTTCAATTGATTTCATTAAATCAACGGGATTTCTTACTGCTTGAAGCAGCTATTGCACATGAATTGAAGGCAAACAAAAGATATGGACGTAAACAGACTCATCTCAAATACAAATAATTATAATATAATAACAGTTTATTTCAAAAAATTTCAGCCATGTCATGTTGACACTGCTAATTCTCCCATACAAATAATTGTATTTACAACGTAGATACTGAAGCTAAACAATAACGAGACAGAGAAAGATCTAAAAGTGAAGGAAAGAGGAAAATGGAATGGCGGTAGGTAAATACCACACTATGGGAATGGGTTTTCTTGCAAGGAGATTTAATCAGTCCCACTGAGTTTGTTTCGCCGGTTCTTCGCAGGTCTAGCCTAGGTTTGAACTGATGGTAGAGTTAAAAAAAAACTATTCCAATAAATCCATTTCATTTTAATTATTATTAAAATAAAAGAGGGATGTGGTATACACGCAGTACGTCGTACAAGCCACTTTGTTTGCCAGCTACGGGCGGGTACGCATGTATCTCAAGTGTGCATATTTTACATCTCAGAATAGTTACCTACATAATATTGTTTAATTCAATACCACAAGTCCACTTACTTCGTTTAGTAATATTATGTTATCAGCTAGATAGCACGACATAACACTAACAATCAATATTGGTTATTGTTATTAGTGTGTTTATCCTTTAAGGACTCTGAAATGGCAGAAGATGATGGATGGTCCTTAGCAAGATTGATCGTAATTCTCTGAAAAAGTTTTTGGGCATAAAAACGTAGCAAAGTACGAGGAGGCAATAACAAAAACTTTATCGTTTGTCGTATAAGTAAGATTGTAGTACGTACTACTAGTTTAATAATACTTTTAGCATTACTAGGTGTTACCCGCGGCTTCGCTAGCGCGGTTTTCGGACTTCCAAAATGGAGTTATTATACAAAATTGTAAACCTTCCGCTTGAATCACTCTATCTATTAAAAAAACCCCATCAAAATCTGTTGCGTAATTTTAAAAATCTAAGCGTGCAGACACACGGACGGCGGAAAGCTACTTTGTTTTATAGTATGTAGTGATACGACATAGGTATGTGCCCGACATGTTATACTTGAATATATTTAAAAAAAAATTCTTTCCAAATATTAACATACTATTTTGTCTCGATAATTTAAAAATGATTAATTTGCTTACATCTTCGCAAGAACAATTCACTCATGTAAACAATACCTGCATAAGTTTTGTAAGAAGTAGTGCCACGCTGCATACACACACGCCAGCACGGCCGGGGAGGTACCTCTCGCTTACATGACACCGGTGTAAAGAGACAGTTGTGTCTTCTTGTGTCTAGATTGTGCTGTCGCGTTACGTGGAGTGTGTAAGTAGCCGGTGTTCCTTGGAGGTGGAAGGAGGAAAAAGAGCAACACATCTATAAAGCCTCTATGCGGATGTCTATGAGCGTCTTTAGTCATGAAAACAGCTCCGACTGCTCGTATTCCTCCGTATGCTATAAAAAAAAATTTCATATAAACAAATGAAATTAAAATATATATTTTTTCACGACATACCTCTCTGTGACGGCATATTGGTGACGTGTCGACTCTCACGCCCGTCGCCAACTACGGTGCTGGCTGTGACCCACACATCGTACTGGCGGCCCTCGTACAGTCCCTTCAGTACGAGGCTTTGAGTTTCATCATACGACTCTTTGTCTGGCTCCGCGTCCACTCGATGTACTTGAGGACTGTCGTTGCTAATAAATATACGTCATAGATTGATAATAGTAACTAATTAGTAGATATTTCTAAGTGAAATCTTAAGATGCGTTAAGCGTTTCAGATGGGAATATGTAGAATTCACGATACTGTTACCGTTGTGTGTGGCGCCATCTCTTTTAATATGTGAGTACTTGTATAATATCTTTTGTCTAATACCAACATACTTAGGCACACACGGTATATATATAATTTAAAAAAAAAATTATGACGGTACATATAAAAAAAAATATAAACAGGTGAGATATTACAACTCAAAAACCAATTAAAAGACAAAGCCCACGATAATACAATACACGTATCACAAGAAACAAGATATGGAGTACCAAAAATACAGATATATAGTTTTCTATATGAAAATAAGATAATTTCGCTTAATAAAAGCAGTAGCATACATAAAAAAAATAAGCAACACAAATGGTAAGAGGCAGATGTTTCGTCTATATTAAACGGCCGCCGTAGCCCAAATCGGCTAGGAGGACATTATTATTAAATGGTAAATTGAGCTAGCATGCAAAGGAAAATTAAACAACAAAAATATTCCCGAAGCTAGTTACAAAAACAAACTTACCCAGCTGTCGCCTTGCAATAAACTGTATAATGAAGTAAACGCCCATTGGGTTGGCTCGGTTTTTTCCAGCTAACTAGAAGCGTTGTTGTAGATTGCGAAAGTAATTTTATTTCCGCCGGAGCATCTGGGACTGAGGGTTATTAAACAATTTGATTTATTCTACTGAAACATCTACATAAAAAATTTATCTTATCTGTTTTTGAAAATGTAAATATTTATTTACAAGGGTGATTTCACAAAAAAGATTCTGGCGGATGCCATCGGCCTATT
The DNA here is from genome assembly GCA_001625245.1 of Calycopis cecrops. Taxonomy (NCBI): domain Eukaryota; kingdom Metazoa; phylum Arthropoda; class Insecta; order Lepidoptera; family Lycaenidae; genus Calycopis; species Calycopis cecrops. The sequence continues at coordinate 144,479 of LUGF01033563.1, read as the reverse complement.
GAGGTGCCCTGAATCTGTCAGCAACAGGGCATTTCGGCGACTGACCATTTCCCGGGAAGGGACCGGAATTTTCCAAAATAGACAAGCTGATCCGACATTCTAGATAAGCCCGCTTCGTCTCAATAGGGTCAGATTCCCATGCTAACACCTGGCCCAAACATTAATTACTAGTACTTAAACTACCTAGCACATGCCTACAATGTTGTTGGCCAAACTCTAACTTAGTTACACATTAACTTAGTATTTTAAGTTCATGTTTGATAAAACTTAGACGTGCTTACCGTCCTGGAGCGTCGAGCAAACAATCGGAAAAGAGAACGGACCAACTCCGTAGTTGGAAAATCCGGCGACTTTAACCGTGTAGTTTGTGTACTTGAACAAACCCTGTAGACGTAACTCGGTCACGAGCGACGTCGCATTGTGCCAGGGCCGACCTGTGGGATACTTGTTAATTTACATAAACTTTTCTTGATAGAAATAGATTTCGTTCAAATAGGAACTCCTTATTTGAAAAATCCTATATAGTTAAACTTAATGGAAAATTAAAACAAATTGAAAATGTATCTTTGGTCATAAAAAATAATTTGAAAATTTGATCAAAAGAATATTTATTTTGATGACCTGTGATAGTGTCTTAAAAATAGAAAAAATCTTAAACTTCACCTACTTTTATCGATTAGACAACCAGTAAAAACAATTGAAAATTTGACTCTAACAAGTATTTTATTTATTAAAACTTGTTCTTTTAGAATTTTATTTTAACTTGATAGGTACTTCGAGGCCATTGTAGCAATATTAAACTTTTATCTAAATTTTCCATACATAGCTCGTAGGTTCTTAATTTTCATTGGAAAATGTATTGAGAAATAAGACACTCCTTCCTTATAAGCCCGGCAACACGCTTGAAAATCCTCGGATTTGTGTTCCCACTGCGTTGCGTTCACGGCACAATACTGTATTGTGACGAGATTATGTATGGATTATTTACATATACACACGATAATGTTGCTTCGTTGTGAAAATCCTATTGTACGTACCGTATGCCGCATACAGCACCGAGTACCCTATAAGAGCTCCGGCTTGTTTGTGGGGCGGGATGGGCTGCCAGCTCACCCGCAGAGCAGATGACGTCATCCCGATACACTCCACTGACGATGGACCCTCTTCAGGAGCTGACATACATTATATTTATTGAACATAACATTGAGTTTAATGTTCGTATATATTGTCACTACTTATATTTTTTACAATACATAGATAGTTTATAAAATTATATCGAATTTATACATAAAGAATGACAATATACCTCCTTCACGTGTGTCCTGAAAGATCGGTATTGAGAATGGCCCGCTCCCCGCACTGTTGAATGCGGCTATTGAAATCGAGTACCTGTTCAACAATAAAAGGTTTTCGTGAACAATTTTATTTTAAAATCGTGTTGGAACATACAGTACTAACCGGCACGCATTTATACGTAGCGTAAATCCGATCCTTTTGGTCGTAGCGTGTAGTTTAATAATATTTATTAACTAACACCATAGTTCACTATCAATCATAGAAACTATTTATTAATATGAAATCATATTATTATTCTTACTAGATATTACCCATATATATTACCCATATTGAAATATTTTGAATGATGATAATGGCGAATATATTTTTGAAATTGCCTTCACTTGTATTAATTTATTATAAAATTCTCAATACGATACAATTATTTAATTCAAAGAATAATACTAGAAATAAATAATAATATTTTAGCTATTGTTTAGTTTCTTGATGTTTTGTAATCAAATTATATTTTATCATGATGCTTGATATGTATTCTGCAAACATATACATACATGTTTTATTATTAAACTTTCAATTGATTATTCAACAATTAATCGATAACGTCACGATTTCTTTTTTTTTATATTTCCCTGTCCCCAAATTGCGAAAAGAGATTTTTTTATATTTCAATATAAAAAATATGACCAATTTTTAGACTATAATATCTTAACTTTGAGCCCACCATGTTCAGTCTCCTTTGTTAATAAAGGAAGATGTTGGGCTAAAATGTATGTATTGTCTATTGAATATCTAGCAAGGGACTAATAACTTGAATCCTCTCAATTCATACCTTTTTTATCTTATTACATTTGAGCCACGAAATGTATGAAATCGTTTCAGTCTCCTTTAATTGTGTTCCAGGTGATTCTTTCCAGTTAAATACTCAGTGTTTATGTCAACTTGGGGTAATTGCTACTACAAGCAGTGCGCTAAACGTACTTCCTTCTAGTAGGTGTTATAAGTGACAGTAAATAAAAATAAAATTATAGTAGATATTTTTCTTTGTTCTGTGGAAGACACTTAAGAAATAGTACTATATTTTTAAGAAAATATTTTTTTTAATAACATAAAAATGCTGTTATTGCTATAAAACATAACTAATAAACTTTGGATATACATATTTCATCGTAAAACCGTGGGGCATTATTCGTCGTTTAATAGACACGAGAAAAAATATATTTTTGGAAGTATGGGAAGAATTATAAACAGACATCTAATTTTATCTATCAACTAATAACCATATATATATATATATAACGAGGCAGATACCTCAGCCATGTTTTTTTAAAAGGGGGACGTCAGCACTGCTGACGTCAACAACTTCACGACGATGCTGGTCCATGGTAGATTTTCAAATAAAACTATTCCAACTTCACAACAGCTTAGTTTTATTATCTGGGCAGCGTAACGTTGTCCCAGAGAGCTTCACACTGTACGAATACTTCGATTACAATGAATCTTTCGATGTACAATGCGGAGAACTTATATTGCAAGTAACACGTGTTCAACTAATTAAGCTAATGATTGCGATAACATTCAAGAATTTACACTTTTACAATCAATTGTTCCATTTTAATAAATCAGGTAGTCTTCGCGCCGATATATATACTGTGTGATATATATCACTCTCAACTCTCTCAACTTATTTAAAATATAAATAAGAGTACAAATTTCCTTTCAAATATAATACTCGACAGAAAATGTTCGTAATAAATGAGTAAACCAAAAGTTAGTCTTTCAACTCACCGAACGCCTTTCAAAAGTCCAGTAATTACCGTTTCTTGTTTCGAGTAGAGGGACGTCGTCTTTATAATTTTATCATTCGCTTCTTGACTTTCTGTTGGGGCGAAGATAAAAAGCTTTTAAAATAAATAACTTATAAATAAACTTCTTAAATGCGAGCATAAAATTAAATTTAAGGAATTTATAAAAAAGGAAACTTCGGCAAACACGAATCAACAAGACACCCGTTAGAATTGGTTCGTTCTAGTTAATTGTAAATAGCCCAGAAAATTGTTTAAGTACACTACTACTTTTAACTCGGTATAATGTATCTTAAAGCATATTATTTATAATATTTAGTTACATTATATTCCAATAAAAATATTTATTCAAAATCGGTTTCTTAAAGTTCATAAAATATACAACGTTCCTACTGTACTCTTTTCAAGTCAAATTACTCAGATATACATACTGATAGACGGCCAGTGACAGAAGGACATTTATAAGATGCCTCTTACAAGTATTAAGAGTAAACTATTTCTCAGAATTTTTATATTATAATGTTTCAAACGAGCAGTCAAAGACTTATTCTGTATAATTTTTATGTAGATGTGTCGTCTTCTTGTACTCCTATGCCCCAATCTGCTGTAGTAGCATGTCAGCATGCCAGCAAAAAAGTATAGCCTCAGTTTTGACGGCCCAATGCGGCTGAAAACGAGTATGTATTGGCATACTGCATGGCAGCTCTAGTCATTTTCCACTATTTCACTAAAATTAACTGCGTATTAATTCCTTCATAGTACACGATTAGACAGTAACTAAATAATACTACTTGCCTTTTATACCAGTGATCTGTGGATGCGCTCTCAATCGATATCCCAAAACGATCCCGTTGTGGGCATCTGAGGGCGGAGGCAGCCATCTTGCCCGGAGCTCGCCCGGCGCTTCTGTTTGTTCTACTTGTACTCCCAGCGGAGGCGACGATGGCGCTATTACAGAATATTAGACCAATTGGCTCTAGTTGGGCACATAGCTAAATATTTAAACGGATATCCGTCTGCTTCTTGTTACCAATACTATAAAATATGCAAAATGCTGTATGTACAGATGTTGTACGCATAAGCTACTAAACGGATTTAGACAAAAATTTGCACTGGTAGGAATAGATTGGAACCTGAAATGCATAAAAAAGCAAAATTCCACAAATAAAGGTGTATTAATTTTGTATTAGTTTAATTGAATTTGTATAATGGCAAACAAAACGTATAATGGCATAACATACATAATATTCATAAGCGTAAATTATTCTAGCCCTAAAGATATCTGACGATTACGAATAAATTTCATTTGGTTGTATAATATGCGAAATGTAGTTTTTTATGACACGTTTTTATGGATTTGGATAAATAAGTACAAGACAGTTTTGATATTGTTATAAATTCGTTTTAATTTTAGCGCCAAATTTATTTAATCTTACCACGATAAGCTAAGGCCTAATATATATACTCAGATGTCACATATTAAATTCATTGTCATGACGGCGCGGCGCTATCTTCATATTATAGAATAGTCCACATATTGTAAAACTTAAAATAAATGTTACTCATTTATTTTTTCTATTTAATGAAATCTATTTATTTACTCTATTCGTGGTGTAATGGTACACCGCACTTGAAATTGACGTTTCCTTTGCTTACCGTCCTCAGTTGTAGTGAAGCGTACTGGTGTCGAGTATGAACTGAGATCGGCCTGGTTCCCTCCCGCCACTCGTGCCAAGTAAGTCGTGGCGGGCTTAAGAGCATCCACTTCAATGCTGTGACGAACTTCTTCCAATCTATATGGAATATTATTTCTATATCAGTGTAAGTAAAGACTAAGTTGGGTCTAAGTAAATAAGATGTGAATTAAGAAACTCACTATCTACGAACTCACTTTCACAAATATATGGGGACCTTGGATCTCAACAAATCAATAGCAAATATTCCAATACGTACAGATTGCATAGGTGCTTGCACAGTGAGGTCTCGAAGTTTCTTAAGTTTATTTTATTTGAGTAGAAAATAAATTTCTTTTATAAAATAAAATGTCCATTTTTCTTTTACAAAAAAAATGCAAAAATAATGTTTAGGAGAATTTACTAAATATTTTACTCGCAGGTTAGAAATGCATGCGAGTATTTTACTCAAATGATGAGAGTATTACTAGCTCAATCAATTGACGCTAAAACTAATTAATTAACGATTAAGCTGATTTTGTATAGTTTATTAAAGCTCGTTTGAGCTGTACCTTAATATTAACAATGTCAAATGAAAGATGAAGTCATAGTGTCTGAACGAATGGATGGATATAGGAGACAAACAAAATCAAATCAAAATCTTAGATTCCCATTTTCTTTCATTAGGTATTCATTCAATATTGTTAGTCTTAAGAATAATCTGTACAACGAGCGACAACTAAGTGTATAAAATCAGCTATTGTAGCTGCCTTTACTCCACATACTTCTCAATAAACCTCGTATAGGAGACATTTCACAAAGATCCTTCCACAATATTTATTTGATGACGTGAATGTGAATAATGTATATTCAGTTAGACAAAAGATGTGACGTCAGTGTGCACTGAAACATCGGATCCTCGATACAAAAGGTATAAATGCTCCAGCTAATTGATTTTGTATTTTGACAAATATGTTAGAAAAGATCCAATAGTACGTTACCTCGTAACATTGATGGTTCTTGCTGTACTCCACGAGAGCCTCTGGTTGCTCGTCAGCTGCATGGTGAAGTACTGCGCCACGGCGCGCGGAGTGTCCCGCCAGGAGAGTTTCGCCGATCTACTCCTCACCGAGTCCACAGACAGCTCCGACGGTGGCAAAGGCGGTTCTAAGATAGTAAACACTAGATTAATTCTGAGCTGAAAATTACTTTGGTACTTATTATTTCGAGCAGGCTTAAATGAACTAAATCAGTGATAACTTAGTGCATTTTAGGCGAAATAGGTACCACTCCATTCACATAATACCGCAAAGTACCCAACTTTGCTGTCGCATTTCGTGTGGCTTATAAGTTATCTACTTATTGAAGACGGGCAGAGGGCAACAAATCTGTATAACAATTTTGCGGATATTAGTGGGTGTTGGTAGCCACAAGGCTCTGATTACTCGTTAGCACCTTTGTACTATACAATTAAGAATTTGCTTTTGTAAAGCGAATATGTCACTCATGAATATAAAATTAATTTTGCCGATTCTGTTGAGGTTCTTTATACCTCTAATTTCACTTACGTATTTACCTCGAGACTCGAGGTAAATTCTTCGATTAAAGTAGTACACGATTAAGTCCCGTTTACAGTATATAAATATCCAATATATTTCAATAGAGAAAATAGCTCGGAGCTTGTATAGCAGATTCTTCTATATCTAATACCAAACATAACACTTCAAGATAGCAATATAATATAATGAGAACTTTTTACGTTAATCAGAACAACTAAATCAATATAATTTTCGGGTACTTTTATGACATCAACACATCCGTCATCTTATTAAATCAGTCCATCCATGCTGAACAGACTTTACTGAAAAAGCAGGGGCATGACACAACCCATCGCTGATTCCAGATTGATATTAGAAATTGTTAAGTTCTGTAACTTGAAGAAATTGGACGTTCCTAATACTTGACAGCTAGTATTTGATCGATGGTTCTGGCAATCGATGGGGGCGGACAAAACTGAGGCTACGAGGAACGAAGGTATGCTATAAGGTCCAAAGATTCGAAATTGAGACCTCACTATTTATACGACACGTCATGTGATCGGCATCGGAAAAAAATCTGTAGAAGTAATGTACTACACGGACGGCGTAAGTTGTGACTTGGCAAGAATACGAAGAATGCTCTCTAGCCTCGCACTTACCCCTTTGTCGCCCTTATATGGCGACATCGGGGGTGGTGCGGGGGTAGAGAGCGGGGAATGGAATTTTTGCCAGGTCCTAACTTACAGCGTCCGTGTAGTATTTTTGTATTAAAAAACTGAATACAGATCACATATTAGTCAGACTGCACAAATAATACGTTATAAAATTATTAAAAGAACATTACCAAGTATTGTGAGATATACGCTATACACGTCTGCCCCAAACGGGTTCCCCGCTTTGCACTGGTACAGCGCGTCGTCTGAGGTTTCCGTATGCTGCAGCTCGAGCAGACTCGTCGTACCTTCTTCTGTCTTGGCTTCTGATAATTTCACCCTGATAAAAATATCTCTTAAATATTAATTTAGGCAACGAGTACAAAGATCGGTTAAACCTTTTTGATCCCTCTTTACCTAGTTTTGTGAGAAGACTGAAAAACACTGTGTTCGATATCTGTACATAGATCTAGTTACCTTATTATTATTAAGCTGTAAAAATAAAAGGGTGTATCCCGTTAATAATAAATAAATAAATAAATAAATAAATAAATATTAAAAAAGTAAACAAAATAAACTATTTCGCAATTTTACTTATCATGTTTGCATTAAGCAGCCGTCAATCTTTCTCAGAAAATAGTGACCTCAAAACTAATGGATAAATTTACTAACCTATGTGTCAATGGGTTGATTGGTTTCCCATTACGCATCCACATAATTCGTATTGGATCATCACCTTTCGCCTGACACTCTATTGATATGTGCTGGCCCAATTTCGTGGTTAAATTTCTTGATGTAGTATCAAATGTTACGGGTTCTGTAATAAACACAATTCTGATAAAGCATTATAACTTAAACTAAAGAACTATAAAAATCTAAATTCCGACTCTTGAAGTTACATAACTTGGACATTTAAGCAAATACAACGAAAATTAATTGAAAAATAATAAAATTAAATATTAAAAAAAAATACGAAGTAACTACATGTACGTCAGTGTCGGTAACGTCTGAGATTATAGTATAATGTTATACAACTTTATTACCGAAATGGAACACATTCTAGTGCATTTAATCGATGATTCCATAGATATCAGAAGTAAACTTTATATCTCTATGGATGATTCTTTAACTTATAATTGTAAATATTCTATTGATTGCGACAGAAAAAAAATAATTTAAATTATGACAGATCCGCTTCAAAATTCGAACGATTTCATATTAAATTCAAATAGTGCTCGCTATCTCGGTTTCTATGCCACTATTCAGTCGCTTTTCACAAAATTACTTTATTATTACTTCCTCAAAAAATATCTAGCAACAAAGTGTATAGTACAGTATATATAAAGTATTTTACAAATCACCAACTCACTATTGACAGAAATCCATATGGTTTTGCTGAGCGCCTCACCAACGCCGTTTTCCACATGACACGTGTAAAGTCCAGCATCGGAAAGTGCGACAGTTTCGAAAATTAACGAGCCGTTTGACAGACTCAGCACTCCGCCACCGGCTATCTCCAGTACTGGCCGCCATGTTTCTGATACCACTAAAACAGATTTATGATATTAATTGCATAGATAGACAAACGAGCAATAGGACTCAATTGAAAGGTACCCATGCCGATAATAACCGCATTGTCAGATGAGTAATGCTCTTCAAAATGAGACCGTAACAAATGTACATATAAGTACTATATTCGTCATTTATTACTAGAAAAAAATCGGCTTCTTTATCAACATTAGCATTCTGAGAACATCCACTGCTGGACATTGACTGCCCTCAAAGAGCTTTATAGTGCCTACATACATTATCCGAATTCCATCCTATACGCCTGCTTAAAATAGCTGTTTTTTTATCAAATGTAATATAGATGAATACATCCCTCATGCAATGACTATCGAGAGAAGACGGGAATTTCTGGGTTTAGTTATAAGAAATATATATAGATATGGTATCAAAAATTGTAACTATTTTTATTTTTCAAAATTTCTGAATTGGGCCCTAACCGCAATCTGAAAAAAGAAAAATGAGAAAAATAAGTTAAAACTGTAAGTAATTGATTAATGAGAATGATTTTAAAAAAAGTAGGTATGTGTTGATTGCAAATTATCAATTCCATTAGTCAAAGTATTATAAACATTTAATAAACCGTTCATAGCACTCATAGAAGTACATTATCAATAATTTATATTTAAATAATCTATTTGAGCTTTAAATATTACACCAAAATTGGTTAAATACCTACTCAAGGCATTTGAGTGGTAGTGGCATTTACATTTACAACTGACAGGTAATAGCAATTTGTGGCATCCCAAAATCTGTGATTTTAGATTTATCTCATCATTTACGTTTCTCTCTCTAGTACGAGGGCTGCCTTTTAAGTTTTGTCGTTTGAAATAAGTATAGACAATATTATAGATTATTACCATTTATTGTTTTTCAAAGAATTCTCCGCGATATTTAATACACTTTTGCATGCGTTCGAACCAGT
>LUGF01033563.1:110292-126279 GCA_001625245.1 Calycopis cecrops | reverse complement strand
CACGCTAAACAAAAGTAAAAACTATATCTAATCAATAGTACTTTTTAACGCGAGCGATACCTTTTATACTTATTTATCTTATAGAATATATAACGTCGTCAAGAGAAGGCTGCACTAATATGTATTATATATTTTTCTATAATTACCTTACTGGAAATCCGTAGTAGGGACATTTTAATTCAACACTTTGTCCGCTCTGGACCTTTATTGGTGGCAAGGACCTTATATACGGCGGACCTATTAAAGTAAAAAAAATAAATGAAACACACTCAATCTTCGATACATAAAAATGACGTGAATTATTAGGTAAATTGTGCGTTTTTGCGACCATAAGAGAAACGACTAACTAACAAAAATAAAATACTGAAATTATATTCTCGATCATTTTCCTTATTTACTTAATAAATCACAAAATATGTATATTGCAATGTATATTGAAAAAATTGATAACGCGATATTTAAAACAATCATCGTAGGAAGTATTCGTATAATAGAATCCATTGCTACATAGCAATAATTGGGGAGGTACTAAATAGGTTCCCCTCCAACAAGTAGCACCAGCGTGACATTACTGCTATAGGTACATTTATTGTTTGAAAAAAAAATTTAATCAAAAAATAATACACTTACCATAAACATTAATTCTGTCTTCATGAGATACGACAATGTCTTCGTTGTAAGCTTTACAGGCGTATCTACCACCATCGTCGACTCTCACGTTAGATATGTTTAGCTGACTCATCACCCCACCATCCGGTATCATTGTCTGACCAATTGTGTATCTATAGCATAAATATATCTATATTCTCTATACAAAATGCTTTTACCTCTCCGATTGCTCGGACGTACGCCTTGCCGCTATGTCAAAAGCAATGAAAAGGTAAAGTTTATAAATGTATTTGTTTGTAGAACCCTTATAAGGCCCCTAAAATCAACGTATATAATAAGATAATAAAATAAACGTAAATATAAATAAATGTCAGTGCATCACTTTTACGCGTAAGTTGCAGCCCTTCGTTTTTCCCTACAATTTTAATGGTAGTATAATTATTGAAAGAACTAAAGACGTTAGAGACTTGGGTGTGCGCTTTGACAGTAAAATGACATTTTCTCTTCACAATTATACAATCACTCAAAAAGCATTTAAAAATATTGGCTTTGTAATCCGGGTATGTCGGCCTTTCAATGACCTACGTGCTATAAAAGCTATATACTTTGCATATGTTCGTAGCGTTCTAGAGTATGCGTGCCCTATTTGGACACCACAATATATCACTCATATAAAGAGTTTAGAACGGGTTCAAAAAAAGTTTGTAAAGCATATTCTGTATCGTAATAGTCAACCTTCAGTAAGTTACAAGGAAGATTGTCACCTAAACATTCTTTTAACTCTGGAGGAACGCCGCATTATCCTGAATTTGGGATACCTCCATGATATCGTACATAGTAAACTGGACTGTTCAGAACTTTTTTGCATGATATCATATTGCGCACCAAAGCGTCGTACCCGACACACTCCATTGTTCAGTGTACCTAAGAGCACCACTAATTACTCCACTAACTCAGTCATGAGCAGATTGCCACGTGTATATAATGAATTACATAGGAAATTCGACAATATAGACATTTTTGCAAAATCAAAGGCACAATTAAAAAATGTTTTAACAAATAATTTTAAGGCTTAAGTTATAAGGAAGATACCGTACATCTTGTGTTTATTTATTAATTAAGTTTTTTTTTTTAGAATTAGAATTAGATCTTAATTAAACTCATAGATATTTTAAATTGTATGTCCAACTTCACTTAAAGTCCAAAGCAAAATTACTTTAATGATGTTTATACTTAGGAAAACCTGTTATTGGCCTTATTGTTGGTTGTATATTATTTGTTTATGTTCGTATTGTACGCTGTTGGTTTTCACAATAAAATAAAATAAAATAAAATAAAAATCAAAGAAAATATTAATCTGAATATATAATTTCTTACACAAGGGGTACACTATCCAGGCCTAATGTACCTAATATAATTTAGGTATATGAAATATACCTAAATTATATTATATACAGTATAGGTCGGTTCGTATCTATGGTACAGTCTCAAAACAAAATAACAGCATCTATAATTTAAGATCAATGTCTATTAATCTTGACATTTCTAGTATCTCTCAACTCTTTAAGAAGTATCCCTTTACATAAATGATTTTACGGCATAATATTATATCAAGTGTCTCAAGGATCACTCCATAAAGATGAATAGACAGATCTGCCACGGTCTTTCGTTTGATAAAATTTTTTTTTTCTGAAATATGCCTATTTAAAAATAAGTTATTTTCATATTTGTATGTGCTTTAGGAAAATAACTTGTTTTTTTATTATTCATTGACATTTCTCTAAATTTGATCTTTCTGATGTCCAATTGCTGATAATATCCGGAGCACTAAAGTATAGAAGTTAGCAGGTTTTAGTAAGTATCCGGTTCATCCACAAATCTCACAAACATTTTTCCACGTGAAACATAAAAAGGGCGTTCTTAGTATCTATAGTAATCTTGTATGAGGGAATTGGCAAGCTTCGTGTAATGACAAAGAAAGTGCAATAAATTTGTTTGACTGTTCCATTATACAAGGGGTAGTTAAAATTTTAATAATAAGTAATCTTCAATGGCCACAAACAATATCTGTATCACTAAATCTATACTAAAAATATGAAGCTGAAGTGTTTGTTTTTGTTTCTTTGTTTGAACGCGCTAATCTCTGCTCTGATTTGAAAAATTATTTCAGTATTAGTTAGTCCATTTAGCGAGGAAGGCTATAGGCTACTTTTTAACCAACTGTGGTAAAAATACGAATTCACGTAAACGAAGTAACGGGCGTCCGCTAGTGTTATATACGACGACCCGTAAATATTTACCATGCATAAATAGACATGCTTGAAAAACACCGTCATAAAAATTACCTTTGTTTGCCGTATGTCGTGCAAAATAAAATATCATTGTAATCACCTTGAATCAGTATTAGAGGATAAAACCATCCCGTCCCTCTCCCAAACAAATCTCGCCGGTCCATTGACGACGCATTGAAGATTTACCTAAAATAAAAAGCAACCTGTTTTATAACCACACGCATTGTAATAGAGTTCAAATCAGCTTTAGCAAGTGTAATATCCTGTAACATTTGAAATTCATGAAACGATTGTATGAGTTTTATAGCGAGGTTAATAAAATATAATATTGCCTGAATTTATAAAGCTTCGCAAGAGCAATAGCAACAGACTCGCCAATTTATTTAGCTATAGAATTTAATTGGCGATAAATTTATACAAATTTAGTATTTCGGTATAACTTTTCGGCTTCCAAGGAAATAAAACTTTGTGGAACAGTTATTTGTATTTAAACTAGCTGTTATACACAGATTTACCCGCGTATTTTATATTGTTTATATAGGGTGTTTACTATACTTCTTTGTACCAGATGATCAAAAATCGAAAAAGCAGCCTTACTGCAAATGAGAGGACAGAACTTTCAAAGAGTATCAAAAGCCGGTCTCTAGGATACTAAGTAATTTACGTAGGCAACGTGCTAGTGATCACTCTCGACGATGTATTACTGACTCTATAAATATTCTAGGAAATCTTTTCTAGAACACCAAAATTTATCAAGACAACCGTCATGAAAATCACAACATAATCTTTGGACTTTACGGTTTCCTTCGCCATTCTATAGGAATATTCACGGTTTACTATAGGTACGTAGTAAACTCGCCGCTGCACTACGCTTTGCTTTAGGACAGTCTTACTATCCAAGGAAACCATAGCATTTCGAATCAGAGGCAAATCAATTTGCCTCACATTCGAAACAGAAATTATGGTCTTACATTTAGAATAGAATAGAATAGAATAATATTTATTTAGAAACAAATTTCACTGCTATAACACACATCTAAGGCACATACATACATCATACCCTGGAACCCTACTCGGGGTGCTGGAGCACCCCACAACCTATTGAGTTTTAAATTATTTTCGAGGTTTATGTGCTATGAATTTGACGTTTCGCGTATTTAACCTTGAAGTCACGCTTAACGGATTGGTCAATGACGCGGCCATTTAATAAGCCTGACATAAAGCACCGGGGAACATTTATAAAGGAATTGGGGCTTAATCTAATAGAAGAACATTTGAAGGAACGCATAAAACAGCCAAATTTGAGACGGGATATAAAGGAAAGTATATCAATGATACTCAGAGCACCTATGCCTGTCGATCCTAGGCCTAAAAAATACTCACAGGGGCGTTGTGGTTTCTGTCCAGGAAAAAAGGAACGGAAGAGCAAGACGAGGCGCACTAAGTGCAAAATTCCGACATGCTTGGATCACCAAGTTCAAATATCCTAAAAGTGCTAAATTTGTTATAATAATTTAAAATTTAAAACTGATTTATGATCTCAATATTCTAATGAATATAAAGATGAGTACTATTTTTTTATACTCTTTTATTTATATTTTTATAAACTTTTTAATTTGGGGTTTATTACATTTAATATCCAGGTTTAAACGGTGCATAAATTAATGTTTGTAGAGTTTTGTATCGTAGTCTAATCTTTTTGCTCTTGTACAACTAGCAATATCTTGTGATTTTACTCGAGCATAATTTTGCAAATTATTTAATTTTGTGGAATATGAACATGTTTATGTCATTTCAGATTATATTGTAAATCTATGCAGAATTTTAAGTCATTTCTTTCCACGTGAAAGAATAACAAAAACAAACCTTTGCAAATACATACAAAAACAATACAATACATACAATGTAATAAATCATATAACAATGTCCCGACTAGTATACGAGTTCAATAATAAATCTCATACGAAAGAAGTAAATATTTTATGATACACTTAGAACAAAAAATCTTAACTCACGTCTATGCCAGGAGTAATCGTAGTTTCGCTGAAGTGTTGTGTGACAAGTATAGGTGGGGTCCTCCTGTTCCGATTGACAATCGCTTCGACATCTGCAATAAGGTAGCCATTAATTAATGCTGTAGTTGATTTTTTCTAGGGGGGGCCTTGAAATAGTTGTAGTCTTTTACTAGTCGCAGTAGTGGTAGTTGCCCATACAGATCCATTTAGTTGTTATGTAGAAGCATTATTAAAAGGTGAGTATTTCCCAATGAGCCACTGATAAAGTACACGAAAGGCGAAATCGAAATCTCAAGTTTCGACGCTGTGACTATGCAAGAGAGTGAAACTTACCTTTTAGTGCCGCCGGGAGTATTTGACGGCAATGCAGAATTGGCACTAGCGTATTGTCAATTAAAGGATCTACTCAAAGTTAAATCCATAATTTCAGGCTAACTAATAATGTAATACTGACTCGTCAGTAGGCTAACTAATTCAATGTAATTAATTCATTTACAGATTTTCAATCCCCTTGCCTAGGGTATAGTTGAGGCATACACAAATACCACAATAGTATCGGTATTGGTTTTTAGACCTCTCCCCATACAAATTTGCCCAGTCTCCTTGTAGAGATGGAACATTCGCAAAATAAGGCTTTAGTTTAATTTAAAAATCAATGTCAACTGAAATCGTAGATTTTTTTCTTCTTAAACTGAATATTACGTGCAGAATGTTTCAACTGTAGGTCTGTTAACTTACCTTTTTAACCTTCCCTTTATAAATAATTCTAAACTAAAATTAGCCAAAACGTTCTTACCGTTCTCGATTTTTGACAATTACGAATAGGTATCACCTATTTTTATTTATTATGTTATAGTTTAATGCCTACTGTAGTAAGCTGCATACTCGCATCTACAATATTAATGGTGTTTACCTTATACGTGGCAGGATCGTCGACTGTGGTAAACGTTAGATGGTACTACGAAGGTTAGCAAGTGTAATGTTGTATTATTCACGTTGCTTCGAAACTCTGAACTGCTACTGAATCTCACAGTAGGTCGGAGTTGTATAAATAAAAAGTTCTGCTAGCAATCCCTTTTGGCTAACATAATGTTTTATTTATGAAAATTTTATGAAGCGTCTGCTAATCCGCGGTAAATAGAGAAACCTCTTTACTTTTATCAGAATTTTATAAATTTCTCTTTTAAAACTTTTTTTATGCTTTTTATTTTTTTTTCCTACGCCCCATTTATCCGCGTAAGTTCCGACTCCGTGGCAATATCAGGATGCAATATCCTGTGGGACCTATTAATTCTCATTCCTACAACATATACACAGAAAATTTCATGAAAATGGGTTAATTGTTTTCGAAGAAATTCGGACCAAATTATAATTGTTATGGGACAATTTTTTGGGCAATCTAATTTTCTTTTTTTTTTTGTTGACGCAGGGGTTTATATTTACGTATGACACCTAGGACCCCAGGTAGCCCCTTGATCTATATCGGACTTGACAAAATTTTGTGGAAAGCGCCTGCGATGCCTTCACTCACTATAATTAGAGCGTCCAGGATCGAACGTGATCCCTCGATCATGAGCCTTGGGGATCACAAAGGCATGCAAGTCCCCTACCACGGCAAGGTGTCAGCATCTTCAGGGGAGGAGAGTTCGGAATTAACACGTCAATATTTACACTGGTTAATGTCAACCCGTGGGGCCCTGCTAGTTTTCTTTAAACGTTAATATTAATAGACTGAATACATTAACATAATTTATATACGTTTAAAATGCTATCACCATTTGCATTTTATTTTGAAAATTGTGCTCGAAATGTTAGCGCGCTCCGAATAAAACTGCAACGGCAGTCGACTTTAGAATTTTATTCAAAGTTTACCAAAATTTTGTCATGAAACGTACGTACATCGCTTTATATCGACCTTTTTTCTACCTTTTTCGGCATGTTTGTATAAAGAGGACAAGGAATGAGGAAAATGCAAAAACTGTAAGGATCATGACATGCGGCAGTTCCATCTTTCTGCGTAACGCCATAGAAAGTTATTGAGAAAATGTCAGAAAAGTAACGTCAGCATCTGCAGCATGCTTGCTTTATACTTGACGCAGGTGATAGCCATCACACCCAACGATACACGCACATTTAGTCAGTTAGCCTCTTAGATCATCCAGATAAGCATCACCTGAAGTAACGCGGCAGTCTTTTCCATCACTTTATTTAGAGTAGGTAGGTAATGTGAATGAGATGGACATCTGAATCTGTCGAATCTCCTGCTATCGACTTAAAGCTAAACCTCCTTAAAAGGTTTGAAGGCGTCACTCGAAGAAAAAAAAAATTAAGAGATATTTTGCATTGTATTAAGGCACGACCAGGAAAGTACCTCTCGCTCATACTATGTAGGTAATATAAAATGATGTTTATGGCGTCACATGGCGCGCGTATTTGGGATTACCCACTGGCCCGTTCATAAGAAATCCTGAAGGGCAAACTGTATCCGTGCAGATGTTAATATGCGTTGGTAGTCACCGAACGGCTCCGATTGTTTCACCTTCTATAAAAAAGAAATATTTTTATTGTGCAATGGAAAATAGTAAATTCAATTTACCCACCTCCGTGAAGCAGCCACCTGGGGAAATGCCTTCGGTTAATGGCGCCCTCCTCGATACTCGATGTGGACCTGCAAAAGTTTAAATTGAATATCGATTCGTTGGTAACAGCCAATTAGTTTATAAACTGGGGTAATCATTGAAACTGTTAAATACGCTTGCTAGTATTTAAATTAAATGCTTCTTTTTTAATAGTGATGAGCGCGTTGTTTTAAAATAATGGCGGTAATAAGTATGGTTGTCGGTGTTCTATAATTGTGGACAGATAGATTCGATCAGACATGTAACCATTCATTTATGTTTCAGAACGTCTTTTTTACAAGCTTTTATTTAGCCTGATATGTCCCGATGTTTGTTTGTAATGAAATTTTCCCAATTTTATCTACTTCCCGTTCATCGATGAAGCTATTTGATGACGGAGAAGGAAGGTATTCTATACACTTAAGAATACAATTTTGCAATTACGTCTTGTTTGATATCATATATTTTAAAAAGGACTTTACGCCTAAAGGAGCACCAGAGCATGAAGCCAAAACCTAGCCATGGGAAGTTTGTAATAAAATATCGGAATCTTCTCCGGTGTGGGCTCGTTCAAAATGTCT
The DNA here is from genome assembly GCA_001625245.1 of Calycopis cecrops. Classification (NCBI taxonomy): domain Eukaryota; kingdom Metazoa; phylum Arthropoda; class Insecta; order Lepidoptera; family Lycaenidae; genus Calycopis; species Calycopis cecrops. The sequence continues at coordinate 118,165 of LUGF01033563.1, read as the reverse complement.
TGACAAGTACTTTAGACCATGATGATATCTAGAGTCAGATAATAAATCTAGAAGGTATCACAATAAGTAAAATTTTGTCATCATGGTCTATGGATTTAGACCATGATTTCATTTTTAGTATTCCATATCTCAAAGAGAAAAAACGGAACCCTTATAGGATCGCTTTGTTGTCCGTCTGTCTGTACGTCTGTCAAGACCTTTTTCTCTAAAATGCGTGAAGGGATTAGGCCGAAATTTTTGTCAAATACGGAGGTCATTTACTTCTTGATGCCTTGAAAAAGTCATGCTTCTAAGTTGACGCAATAAAAAACTATAGCCAATTATGCACAAATTTTGTATGAAAACGTACTTTGTCGAAAACCAAAAAATTATTGGGTACTTCCCGTTGACCTGAAGTTGTGAAATTTGGCAAGAAGTAAGAACTTATAATACATATATAAGAATAAATCTGAAAACTCGTAAATTATATGTAGATCATTGGAAAAATCATTATCAACTTATAACTGTAATTCGTTACCTACTAAATGTGTGTGCGCAACCGCTTATATACGTTTGTCAATTTAAACGGCATTCGTAAAGTAACAATAATTGAAAACCATGCATTACTCGCTACCATGCAGACTCGCACTTGGCCGGTTTTTTTTGCTTGTTAAAATTGTTTCAATTGGTGGTGGACCGGTAACAGGCCATGATTTTCTTATTGATCTAAATATTTATATTTACGCCGAGGTCAATAATTAAGCTGCAGCCTTTGATTCTGACGACGGAGGATCCGTCGTCAGAAACGAAGGCGGAAGGAGGATTATACCATGTCCTTGTCTGCGGAGAAGTACCGCTCACATCATAGCACTGCAAAGTGACAGCTACGCCGAGGTTTCGTACGTTTTGAGCTAGCTAAGAAGCTAATTGTTATGCATCAAGTCTGCATAACAATTGTGCAGATGTCTATAAGTGTCGGTAGTCATCAATTAATAAATCAATTGTGTATTTGTAAGTAAAAACTAATTAACTTACACCATAATATGACATTGGCACTAAGAAAAGTATCCAGGAATCGCTCATAGTTGGACGTTTGAAATTATAAACATGGCTACACTGGTCTCTATACTTATGGAGTGCTGATATTGTAGAGCGTCATGAACGCCATTAAAACCAACAGCGCTGTTGTTATGCCGACAGCTTATAATACAGCAGAATGGGCCAGCCAATAGATAATTCTGTATGTACTAGAGAGGCCAGCCTAATTTGACAATTCACGGTTTTGGAATAAGTCAATGATTGAAAGCTGGACGCATGCGCAATGATGTTCAATTTATTTTCTTCAGCACTTTTCAGGAGAGCTTACATCTACCAATCCTACCTCATACTTTTGATATTCTTCGACATCTACCAGCCTTCCGTATATAATATGTAATATTGAGATCAATGCTTCACTTTTGTCAAATGTAAGTTTAGTTCACGAACTGCCACAACAATACGACAAAACAGCCGGCGATTAATTGAAAACAATATGATAAAGTAATTATAGTTTACGACTCTGATTTATCCTCATGTTATTCTACTTGTGCCCTTCTACTTATTTGGATGCCAAATTTGAACTTTCTAGGTCACCTAGAATAATGATTTGTTAACGTCAATATAATATTAACCGTTTGAGGTGTTTTTTATGAAAATTGGAGCATATTTCTATCTCAAATAATTTGATATATGACCCAATTTTGGCATGTCTATGTTAAATGGTTTTTGGTGAAAAGTGGTTCTAAATGGTTTGTTTATTAATATACACGGTACTGCTCGCCAGTTTTGTTGGCTTGAACTTGACATGCTACCTCGTCTCTGGATATACATAAGCATATCCTATTAATATTATAAATGCGAAAGTTTGAATGTTTGTTTGTTTGTTTGTTACTCCTTCACGCAAAAACGGCTGAAACAATCTTCATGAAATTTGGCACACACGTAGAGGGTAACTTGGATTAACACATAGTTTCTATCCCGAAAAAATGTTCCTATGGGATGCAATAGGATCATTTTCTATTTTCCTCCGAAACCGCGGGGCGCAGCTAGTTGAGAAATAAATTTTGAAATTTATAATTTTATTTCTCTTTCAAGTTCATTCTATAAGTCTATAAAAACTGTTTTTTAAGATGTAACCGATTTATTAATATAAGCTAATTTTGTATAAGTGGGCTATCGAGCTGACGGAGCCGTTTAGCAACTGCCGACGCCCATAAATACTTTGTAAGAGGTGGTGCCACACTGCATGTATGTAACTGAATTCGACCGGCATGACCGGTGAGGTACCTCTCGCTTACACTATAGTCGCAAAGTGACAGCTGTATTGTCGTGTTTTATGCGGTGTATTGTAGCTGGTGAACCATGGAGAGGTAAGGAGGAATAAGGGAAAAGCATCTGTACAATGTCCATGGACGTCGTCATGAAAATGGTTTGGGAGGGGAAACCATTTTCATGACGACGATATACTATAAAAAATATTCATCCGCATTACGATATCCTCGTCCCCTGGTCCAACTAACGAACTTTATCGACGAACAATCGCTCACTTCCTTACCTCGTTCGTTGCCCCGTCTTAATGGGCTACTAGACTCACATCAAACAACACAGTAGGTACATTTCTCCGAAATAATGTATGCGAAAGATACGTTGGCGGTCATCCCGGTCTGATTAGACCCAATGTAGCAACTACCTCTTACAGGGTACGACCTAATACTTCACAATCCAAAATTAAAACTGTTTAATATACTAATAAGGCATTTTACCCAAATAGCAGACAATTCAGCGTAAATGAGAAGATTCAACGTTATCTTTGCAATAAAAATAACTTTTACAACTTAGCTTTATTTCGCTAACTGTGCGGTTTGCTATGCAAACCCTTGCGAATTTTGTCTATGCGAGCCAGTAATGGCTTTTAATTTGGCGAGCTTCCGCGGCAGGGCTAACTTTTTGTGTAAAAAACACATTTGCGTTCGTTGTATTTTGTGTAACTAAACCGAATGTCACAGTTATTTTTTTTTGTGTTAGCATTCATGTCGAGTTTCATGCGATTTGTAAGGGTCCGCATAGTGGATACAGGGGACTGTCTGGCCCCCTTTGAGCAGTCTTCGTCGTCGGATCTGTACAACGGGGCGGGTTTCCATCCTTACCCCTGGCCCCAATACTCCAAAGAATCAAGCCACCTATTTATCCGAATCAGACCCGCCAATCGTCCCATTCCTCGCCTCCATCTGCTGTTCCAGCAGGAAGGGTAAATGAATCTTAACTGAGCTACTTTTAGTCTGGCCTTTCCCCCCAAGTCTCTCTGGTATGGAAAGTCCTGTCCAGCATAACCTTGGAGATCACAGAGGCACGCAAACCTACAAGCAGCACCACGGCAAGTTAGCAGCACCTTAGGGAGAGCAAAGAAGAGAACCTACTACCTATTTGACGATCTCCATAGGATAAAAAAGCAACTTACAAATAATACATAACAGAAGTAAATACTCGTAATTCCAATCAATATTAACTAATTAATATTTAAACGTATGGCTGTATTTGTATTTGCGAGTTCAATCGATTGATTACTCAAGGGAAAGCCTTGCAATCTTATTTCCGACTTCAAAGAACCTTTCGATGTTTATTCACTAGAAATAAGCGCGTTCGAGTCAGTGAGCATTAGGTAGCTTGCTTGAGAAATTTTCTCATATTTATTATTAACAAAATTACCTTATTCATATTAGATATAATGTTAGTCATTGCTTATATTTTATCTTTTAATATTTATGTGCATCAGTATTCAGTAGTCACTTAAGTCTTTTGATGGCTACTAGTTTGCCTCATCGTCATCATCATCAGCAGGAGCACGTCGACTACTGGGCATTGTTTGCATGCATCACTATGCAAAGAAACAAAACTTAGTAGGTATACAATCTGTCGTATTAGTTTTATTGCTATGATAATATAGACAATTCAGCTGCAATGCATCTGAATTTGGTCGACACGACCGTGGAGGTTCTACGGCGATGTGAAAGCAACGATGTCACGTTTCAGCGGTGACTAACTTTCCGGTGGCCTATCGGAAGACATGGCACAAGAAGAGCTTCACCTCGGCGTAACTGTCCTTAAGACTTTGCGCGTTGTTATCAAAAGTCTCGGACTATTACTCCCTTATAATACAAACAATATTTTATAATCATAACACTTTCAATCTTTATTTAGTAAGGTATACTTATAAAGTTATTGCCACCAGTATATAAATTCATGTACAAAGTCTAAGTTTATCTATGAGAGGCGAAGTACTTCTCGTGTTTTATTACAGCGATAAAGTTGTACGATGTACTTTTACGAGCTCTCCCACCCCCGAGAAGTACTCACTTATAAAGATTTTGTTTCAATATACGTAAGAAGGTAAATGATATTCATTATGCGTTCAAACAAACTGGCTAGGTAATTTAAAAAAAATCAAGTTAATAAATCTGTTTAATAAGTAAGTGTTTAATAAGGAGGGAGGAGGAAGGGAAACGCATCTGTATAACCCCAAGTGCTCATTTACCCCCTTATACTATTATAAAAAATAATGATTTTAAAGCCATTCTTTCATTTTTAATACTAAAGTATATAGGTATATTTATTATATAGGTACATATTTAGAATACATACAATTCTAAAGTGAAATTATTTAGGTTAAGGGCATGCATCAAGTTACTAGATTACGATTGTATATTGCGTTCACATATTTGTGTGAAAAATATTTTTAATATTACAGATGATATTTCGTTTTTGTCTCGCCACGATTGTTAGCATCTGAAACGTCAAGATTGTTCAATATTCAAAGAAACCGCTATTGAATGCACAGTATTTTTTAAGATTTTATTCAGCTTCACTTGTTTTGATGTCTGCAAGCATCATCATCAGTTGGAGGCCGTCCACTGATGAATTAATAACACTATGAATGAATGAATGAATGATTATGCTTTTATAGTGTTATTAAGAAATAATTTATTTCTCAAAGTTTTGAAAATGTCTTGTAGTAAGCCTGCAATGTACACACGAGCCATGGCACGAAACAGGTTAGCGACGCAGCGGAACGCTTCGTATCGAACAAACTACATCAGAATTACGTGACTTTTTTACGTGGGTAGATCCTCTTGGATACCTGCCCCCCATTGAGAGCCGGTTATGTCGGACTCCTACTGACTAAAACCCCACGGCGACCGCCTTCGGAAAAAAAAGATTGCTGCTCCGGGATCTCCGGCGGAACTCGCACGGTGCCCCAAAGTGTGAGCCTAAGTAGATTCTACTTAAAGGATAAAGAGAAGAAATGCTCGGTTGGTATTACGCGGAAAAAGAGTGGTTCAATAGGGTCTAGCGACTCTACGGAGTGTCCGGTGATGACCCAGATTCTATCGCTGCCTTTCATGCTCAGTTATCGTTTTCTTTGACATCACAATGTCAGAAAATTTCTGTACCGCTTTGCAGGAACTCTCGTTCTAGAATTACGAGATAGTTTAACTCGGAATATTAAACACAAATTTAAAACATTCATCTACACGTATAATAAAACTGTAGAAGACGTCATTCTGTCCGTATCTTGTGCCGCTTTTACGCAAAAACTACTGGACGGATTTTGATAAAACTTTTTTGTTATATATTAGGTGTTAGTCTCCTGTAACATTTAGGCTATATTTAAGCAATATATATAATACTGCAGTTGGTATCGCGACTTAAAATACACTATAGTAGAGCGGCCTAGAAATCAATCTATCAAAAACCATGTTGATGACTAACAGCGCAATGAGACCGATATATGTAGACAACGAGCCTCTCAAGTATACAGATAACTACATACACCTTGACAAACAAATTAGCTTCGACCAGCGAAATAACGAAAATGAAGTTGAGCGCAGGATACAGTTGACGTGGAACAAATATTGGGCACAGAAGGAAATATTCAAAAGTTCTATGCCAACTAATATCAAGACTAGAGTACTAAACACGTGCATTATTCCTTGCCTAACTTACGGCTGCCAAACGTGGAAATTTAATAGAAAAACAAAGGACAAACTAATCTAATGCCAACGGGGAATAGAGCGCAGTATGCTAAATATTAAAAAATTACAAGAAATAAGACACACCAAAATAAGATGCATTACAAAGGCGAGGGACGCTCTGGCACACTCAATCCCTGAAATGGAAATGGGCTGGACATGTAACTCGCATAAAAGATCAAAGATGGACAAAAAAGGTGACCACATGGGCAGGTCCTCAAGGTAAAAGGAGAAAGGGTAGACCTTTAGCTAGCTGGGTCGATGAGATTAAGAAAATAGCCGGTCCCAATTGGATTCATGTAGCACAATCCAGAGAGAACTGGCAGTCTTTGGAGGAGGCCTTCACCCGCAGAGGGGTTCTTGCAGAAGATAAATTATAATATAATTATTTTGAAAGAAAAATGTAATTATGTAAAAGCTATGTAAATTTCCTATATTATCTAACAATTAATAATAAGTACTAAAATTTTATTACTAACAAAAATGTAATTAAGTATGACGGTGCTTGGCTGATTATAGTTATAATTAATTACAAGTTGTGAATTCCTTTGTTACTTATTAGGATACTGTTGTAAAGATTTAGTTAACAATAGACTAGAGAGACGACTGTGTCGCACCCTCTGACGCAACGCAACGTAGGAGGAGAGGAGTGCGGAGGCCACGAGAGGGCGCTTGAGAGCGCAGAGTGGGCAGAACGATTTGAGACGTAGTGGCGCACACACGTGCTCAGCGGAGTGTCTAGGTCTATTTTAAAATTATTATTATAGTTCTTTTTCACATAAATGTTGAATTGCAAAATGTCGAATTAAAATATCATTGTGAAGTTATAACGTGTGTCAATTATCAATCCTCCTCTACCCGCAACCGATACGCCCACTGATTACCTCATCTGATAGAGACGGCCAAATGCCTACAAGTATCTTTTCCTTTTGTAAAACTGCAACGAAATAAAAGGCTTTTTTATTTTTTATTTTTATTTATAGTAGAGCAAAATAACGGATTGACAATTCGACATTACACGTTACTATGACAACAAATTTTACAATTATGACAAGACAACGGCTGTCGTCGGGTCGATTGTTCTTTAATATTTTAAATAACGACATTAGCTTAAATGCTAAAATTGAATACTATCTACTAACATGACTTATGATAGTAATTGTCTCCTTGAAATTGTTTTCATTGGTAATGCGCATGCCGTTTTGTGTCTGATTTATGATGTATCACCTAACTTTTATTATTATGATTTCTTCTTTTCATTTTATAACTTTGAATAGACATTATAACTCACACTTTTTACTACTTACTGTTTCAATTAATATTGGTTTTTAATGTTATCTACTAAATATGTTATTTGTAATTTTTTAAGTATGATAATATAAAAAAAATTTAATCTAATAATTTCATAGTTGTAACTATTATAAAGGTTAAATAAACATATTTAGAATCCACACTAATCTTATCTCAAAATATTATTTAGGTTAAGGGCATACATCAAGTGACTTGTGAAGCATGCACCAACATATTATACAACGTAGATGAAAGCGAGAGGCACTAAATGAAACTACTACTATAAGTGCCTACTGGTAATTCGATTACGAGAAGTATACGAAAACACTTTTTTCAAAGAAGTTAAATAGCGAATAAATCGAGACATGCTTTGCGCTTAGGGCTACGGCGAAAGGGCTTCACGATTAGCTGACAATACAGCGTGTACGAAGTGAGTAAAAACTTTAAAAAAATCCTGTGGCTATACAAAAATGCTGTAAATTATACACTAAATATATGGTTTCATTTAATGCCTCTCGGTTTTATCAACCTTGTATTTT
>LUGF01033563.1:70842-92915 GCA_001625245.1 Calycopis cecrops | reverse complement strand
CCTCAACCCTTTGAGTTCTATTATTTAAATAGGAAGTCAAGAGGTTGAGCGCCGCGCCACCTATACCATAATAGTGTAATTTCCTGACTAATGTTTCGTGCTGTACACAATCAAAGGGTTTGGAGAGGTCGCAAAACACACCTAGCGCATCCTGCGAATCCTCCCACGCCTGAAAAATAGAAGTAATTAAACTGACACCAGCATCTGTAGTAGAGCGTCCTTTTGTAAAACCAAATTGCTTGTCATGTAATAAATTATTAGAATTAAAATGAGACTGCAACTGGTTTAGAATTAACTTTTCAAATACTTTACAGAGAGGTAGTATAGATATCGGTCGATAGTTAGATGGATCACTTGTACAACCGGATTTAAAAAGAGGCAATACTTTAGAGTGCTTCATTAAGTCAGGAAATACTCCATATTTTATACACTTATTGAATATTAGAGATAACTTAGGAGCAATTATGTCAATTATTGATTTTAGACAATTATAATTTTTGACTACCTCGTGCTGGTGAAGTTTACATCTCGAGGATCCGGTATCGAGAACTAGGTTCGACCAAATAATGTTATTGAGATTTTTAAATTTATTTATCGCTCCTAAGTTGGAAAGTTGGATGTATACCCCAGTACCGCAGAGAGCACATTAAGCTGTCGCTGGCGATTACAGAGATATTAGATAATATCTGAAATCTCACTAATGTATTTTTTCCGTGTAGTACTTTTTATTTTTATACTACTTTTTAACACCGCATTACATATTTTGAGTTTCTTACTGGCCATGGAATCTTCAAAAGCAACATTTATAGCTTTCACCTAGTGCCTCAACAACCAATTAGACAAATTTCATTAAAATCGGTCCAGTCGTTTAGTTTAGTCGTTTCGTTTAGTTTATTTTACTTTATATGAAGCAATATACATAATAGATAATTTAATATTGTAATACTCCAAAACATTTTGTAAATAAAATAAATTCAACTCACAACACGCCAAGCTTCATGTAAACATTTTAAAAGCAAACGTGAAAAGATTTATAAAAACCTTATCTGGGTTACATCTCGGATCTTCCATTAGAGTGCCTTTAGAGGCATAAAGATCAAAAGGGTGACGATACGTAGGTCGTTACTAGCTTCTTGTAAGTGAGAAGGATTATAGTTTATATTTTATTCTCTTGTAGCTGTAAATAGATAAACTACAAGTTTTGCTACATTATTTTAACGCGGTTGTTTTAGTTATTCTACTAAAAGTAGTAATATCACTTGGGACACAGTGAAACACTAAGCAAAACAAACTCAAGAAAAGAAATCAACTAACTAGTTGGAACGACTCAAGAGTTATAAATTTTTAGGAAATTTAAATAACTAATGTCTCTAGAACATGGGCTAGCTTAGTTCACCCGTATTGTCGTTTCTCCCACCATAGTTGCATCAATCCTTGTAAGACATGGACAAGTTAAAAAAATAAATACCTATAACGCGATAAAATTAAGTGTTTTATTGTAATGGCAAAGTTTATAATCACTACATAGTATAAAATAAAGTCACTTTGCGCCGTCTGTGTGTCTGTATGCTTAGATCTTTAAAATCTCGCAACGGATTACGATGGGGTTTAAGAGCAAGGTTTATATGTATAATATCTCCATTTTGAAGTCCGAAATCTACGCGGGCGAAGCTGCCGGCGGAAGCTATATTATATACTATACCTTTATATTTGATATGCTATTTTAGCTGTAAAGAACCTGATTATGAAATTTTTTTTATGCGATACGTACTATATTAATTCTATAGGTAGGTACCGATTTTTTTTTGTTATACTTTAAAATGTTGTTATGACTGAGATAAAATTGTATTCTTCTAGAAATAAATATGACATAAAACGTTTTGAGGCACGGAAGTTCTCCTCCCTGTCCACGAGATCACAGTAGTAGAACACCCTGCTATCTCTGTGAATATTGTCTAATTAGCCGGTGGCCCATGGAGGAAGTAGGAGGAAGGGGGCAACGCATCTGTATAACCTCTATGCGGATGTCTATGGGTGTCGGTAGTCATGAAAATGGCTCCGATTGCTCATTTGTCCCCATAGATTAAAAAAATTGGCCACCGGCTACCTACACAGAACGAAACAAAACACGACAGCACAGCTGTCACTTTACGTCGGTTTCAAGTAAGCGAGAGATACCTTCCCGGTCGTGCCGGCCCAATTCGACTACATGCATACATGCAGCGTGGCACTACCTCTTAATCTATGTATTAATTTCTACTGGAGTAAATAAGTTGTAATATTATGTCCTAAAAAATCAAGATTGGAAAAGAATCTTATTCTTTTGAATCTATACTAATAATAAAAAGCTGAAAAGTGTGTTTTTTGTTTGTTTGTTTGAACGCGCTAATCTCTGGTTCTATTTGAATAATTCTTTCAGTATTTGTTAGTCCATTTAACGAGAAAGGCTATAGGCTACTTTTAACTGACTGCAATAAAAAACGGCTTCACGTAAACGAAGTTGCGGGCGTCCGCTAGTGAATACAAAACTGTACAGCATTGAATTTCTAAGTCTACTGACAAATTGGTCTGACAAGAAACGAAATGCCTACGTGCTACCGGTACGTTAGGGCTTATGCAAAATATTTTAAAAAGTTTCTGACTTTGCAGAAATTTACGTCGCGCCACGCCTATGGTAGTCATATTATGTGCCTACACTAGTGACCCTTAACATAACACTAGGCCTAAATACGTCGCGGTGTAATTACCTTTAGATCTTAAATGAAAGGCCCCAGGTGGATGTTGAGATATTAGTGACAGCATAGAAATTAGGTTTAGCCCTGTCTCCAGTATGTACGATGTGTTCTGAAAAGGGTTTCTATGCACGGAGTCGATGGCTAACAGCGTTTTTATATTATTTGAAACGTTTTATGCGATGCGAATTCTTTTCTCCAGGTTGATATTCAATTGAGTGATTCTGTTTAAGAATTTGTAAACCCATACGTAACGTACGTCGGTAATTCAGGGAATGATGAGTAAAGCACCGATGGTAACCGAGATATTAAATTCTAATAAAAATTACTGAATAATTAGTATTCAATCGTAACAGATTGAGTGAAAGTCAATGTTAAAGTTATATCTTGCCAGTAACAGCTATGACACAAATGTTTAAAGGCACGGAAGTTCCCCACGCTGCAGCTGTAGTATATTACCCTGTTAACACTATGAAGAATGTCTAACATTATGGTTCGCTCTCTCTCTGCCAAAAACTGCACTCCCAAATAACGTGGTGTGCCGTTTGTTCATACCTGTTAACGTCGCGTCGGTCGAACAGTCACTAAGGAGTGAAGGTAGTAATTTAATACTAAAAAGTTTGCTTTTAAGGTTGCCTTGGCCAGTAAGAAATTAAACCTACAGTGGTAAACATATTATCTAATATCCTACATATCAGTCTCAAGTTGATGGAAACCCAAATATCCTGTCGTCCGCTATCACAAACTAATATTTATATATTATTTATATATATTTAATTGAAAATTATATTGAATTATATAACATTAATTATATAATTTTTTATATTTAATATAAAAATTTTTTTTCACAGATACACACACATAGAGAGTAACTTGGATTAGCACAAAGGATAGTATTTATCCCGAAAAAATGTTCCTATGGTATTCCATGGGTTGATTTTCCACGATATCGAAATTTACTTAGGTGAAACCGAGGGGCGCAGCTTGTTACATAGGTAATTATTATATTTGTAGGTTTGAATAACTTATGTAAAATAACGCTGCATTGTAAGTAATCGTTATCTTCTCATAATATTAGCGTTTCTAGTTTGTTGTTCCTACCAAAGAGGCTTTACTTGGTAATACGCAGTGTTGTTATCGGCGGTAAGATACTTGTTAAACCCTTCTCTACGTAGATCCTTATTAATCACACCACAAAGCTTTGTTGATGGAAGCACAAAGCAAGTATGCCTCTACTCAAATGTTAAATATTACTCTACACTTATAGAAGTTATAGATAATAATAACACTGTACCACTATCGTCCCGCGGTTTCATCCGCTTAAATGCGCTCCTATTCGTTTTGGTTTGGGCTGTCCTTGTGGACAATGCCTGTGCATGATGGTTTGGTGTGTGTGGCTTTTCCTGAAAAAAGGCTTTTTGAAACCGGAATAATTATACATTTTTAGTGTACATTTTATTATTATTGTTTTTCTTATGTAAATTAATGTAAATAACTTCTTCTATGTAACAAACTCTTTAACTTTTTATCAGGAATGTATCCTTTTGCTACTAGATGTCGCTCTCTTCTAATGAAACAAAGACGAATACTTTAAATTTCTATATTTAAAAATATATCATTTTTTAAGATAGGTATAAGATATAATATATACGAGACGAGACAAAATACATACGAGATGAAAGTGTGGTGCACCGTGTGGTTAATAAAGATTTTATGTCAGTTATCTTAATCGCTTCCTTAGCGATAAGACCGCCTATTTGCTCTTATCTGTAAGTTTGTATTACTGTATTTATATTCATTGTGGGCAAATAAAGAATATTTTCTTTTTTTTTCTTCTTTCTTTCTTTCTTTCTTTCTTAATTTCATTTATAAAATCATTTACCTATATTGCTTTCCGTTGCTGTGTATTAAAAGTAAACTTTGACAATAAGTAAAAAATCAAAATCCCAGTTACATTAAATACTACCTATATTTCAAAGTGCCCAGTGACTGTAATTCGGCGTATTGAATTCGTTCTTGATAACGTGAGTTCGGAAAGTTACTCCGTTAATTTTTAATGAATAAATACATTTAATTGAATTATATTTTCGCCGTCACGTTTTGTCATCTTTCTGACCTAATTGATTTGGAGCCTATGTGATATCTACAGCGAAGAGAGGCAAAAAATATTTCCCTTTTATTTATTATATTAATTAACTAATCATTCTAAATATTCTATATTAACTAAACATACTTCTAAAGAATTTTTAGGAAATGAGGAATATCCATATATACTTCATATATTTTACCACTATTATTGTAATAGGGGCAAAATTATTAATTAATTATAAAACCTGAAATATTTTCGGGGCATGCCTTCAAATTAGGTAAGAACTAGAAATGTTCCGACTAGTCGGCGACTAGCCGTTAAAGCAGACTAGTCGGCCACTCTAGTAGTCGACGACTAGTCGGCAAAGACCACCAACTATCCGACATCTTACATTTTATGTATTTCTTCATAAAATGAACAAAAATTGTGGTTGTTTAATATTTACCATAATTAGGTATCTGACAAAGTAGATATCCATAATTTATGTTACACTTTTAAATTTATTTTTGCAATGACACGCGGCTGGAGTTTACTCCTTAACAACGAACAAATCTGAACTGAAAAGTACACAAGAGACTAAACGCGGTTAAAAATGTTGTCATTTCATACAATTTTATTCTCATGTTTTCACTAATTATATAATTTTATAAGTAACAAAGATAACACTAGTTTACAAATTTTGATATTTTTACATACGATTAGGGAAACCATTACTTTTTATTCAAAAAGTTTTAGACGGTCAATCCAAAATTCGATGATCTAATTGGTCTTTCAGGTTTTCAGTAACTTTTCTCTTAGTAGATTAATTTTCACTAAGAAGAAGATAAATAATTTCAGCATATATTTATACACTTTGACATATTTTTTTCCATAAATTTTGCCATGGTAATTGAAAAGTTATAGAAAATTCAAGTATTAAAATTTTGGGATTGGATTTGTATCATGATTGTAAATATTTCCGAAATCTAGGAAATTCCAATTTCTGGAGTAGAATATATCTAAAATTTGGTGTGCTGTACTTTTCTGCTTATTTTTCTCTGGATTAGAATGTCTAAAAGAATAACCCATATGTTTCATTTTATGTATAATAAAAAAAACCGGCCAAGTGCGAGTCGGACTCGCACACCGAGGGTTCCATACCAACGAAAGGTCTCTGCGACATTTTGACATACGGACGGACGGACGGACAGACATGACGAATCTATAAGGGTTCCGTTTTTTGCCATTTTGGTACGGAACCCTAAAAATCGTGTTAACTAGTTTTACCATAAATCCACTAGATGTTAAATTGTAAAATACATTTGTGAACAATGATCGGTTTGGCCGACTAGTCTGCGATTTTACTATCGATTAGTCGGCTAGTCTGCTAGTAGGCTAAAGTACTAGTCGGTGCATCTCTAGTAAGAACGATTAGGGACTGTGAAACTTCAAGTCCAGGGACCAGGACCAGAACTCCAGGACCAGGTCGTATCGGTTCGGAAATACCGACTGTTACGGCACGGAGGACTTATAATAAAAGAACTGTATTAACTTGTTTTGTTGTTACTCGGTTACAATAATTTAAATATGACATTGACTGCGTATGTGTCTCGTTATGTCCCGATCAGAAGTGGCAGTTTGGTGGTGGGGTCGCTGACCGACCGCCGCCAGCACACCGCGTCCCCCTGCTTCGTCCCCCTCCGATGGGCGGACTTGTTACGCGCGAATACCTACTGTGGCAGCAGATTCCATAATGATATTGTGCGTGGTAAGAAATTGCGCCTAAAATGCACAGTTGTACATTTAGGGACTTCCAGGTGGTGGCGTTGAAATTTGTAGTTCTGCCGCGATGTCCTAAAGTGGAACTCCGCTGCAGGTATTAATCTCATCAACTCCTCGGAACACTCCCCGCTGCAGATAGGGTAAAAGGTGCAGAGCGAACGAACTTCTCTCCGTATTGCCATAGAATCAAGTCGCTCAGATATAAACTGGCTATCAACGATTCGAGTCGCTCTACGTTGGATGCGGCAAATTAAGCGAGTTGATATTGCGGGCTTCGGTGAGAGCAATACACGGAGTATTGCGCGGTCGGACGTGTGTTTTGTATAATTGTAGCACATGCGCTAGAAGTACTGCTTCGCATTTCCGCGGAACGTTCCAGGTAACGAACTTACCTACCATATGGTACATATTTTTTGCGGCGCTTTCTTTGGATTACTTGTATGTAATCAAAGGGATAAATAACATAATTTTTAATTGTATTACCAAGAATATATTTAAAAAATGAGATCTATGCTTTAACGAATTCTAGATAATTTGGATACCTAACCTTTGGTACATGCTACCTGTCAAAGTAACTATCATCCAAATTTCATAGACCCTATCATCCAAATTTCAGATAGCTCTTACTTATGTTGGGACCATGTGCAGAAGAACTTTTAAATTATTTAAAATATAGTAACTCTGGCCATCGTAGTCTCTTAGGCCATAGGCCATAGTTATTATTAGACAATGGTAATCCAGCGAAGTTCGAAATTCGATCTAATTGAATTTTTTTTGTAATTAAAAACTAAATATCACATGACATGTTATGTCATCGTAACTAAGGTAAACAATTTATGTAGAATTTTCAACACTCGCAAAAGAAAAAACTTAAAGTATAGTTACCTATCTTTATCGAAGCAAAAGACACAGAAACTTCATCAATAACTACGTGTACCTATCCATCGAAATAGAAAACTCGTGTATCTTATCCATGTGTCAAATGCATGATAGTGTGTGTAAATACTTGTTTCAGACTTTCACGTTTGTTACACTTATTGTGGTTTTTTTACGGGTATTAACACCTTATGACGCTTATTAAAGGTATTAGTCAAAACATATCCCTTTGCTCGACATTTCGATTGGGTTACGAGTGGTCACGAGCCGACTATCGTCGTATGAAACGTCGAGCAAAGGTACCTATATGTTTTGACTAGTACCTTTAACAAGCGTCTTATCGTGTTAAAACCCGTAAAGTAACCACAATAAGTGGGTGTAAAGTTTTATTTATTAAATAAAAGTACTTTATAAGCATTAACATTAAAAATATTAGCGTTTTGCATTTCTCTTACACATTAACTATAAGTGTGTCAAATATCCATTCATACTCTACCGTCCGCACAATTTTCGTAAAAATATTCCCGAAGTTTTTGCCTCACATATTAATATTTAGATGTTGAAATACACCTACAGATTCTAGAAAATATTTTATAGGTACATGTATGACAATCACCTACCCCTTTCGAAGACTTTTGCTATGAAATAATGTAAGAATAAAGTTAATCCTTGTTTAAATATAACACAGACAAAACTATAACCAGAGAATTTGTGGTAAAAATTTTAAAATTTTTATTTTACTAGCGTGATCATTTACTAAAGTTAATTAATTGGATATAGAACTTGATACATTTTAGTAAAAAAAACCCCTAAATATCTATTCAAAGCTTTGTAGTCTACGGAAACTTCAACGAGAGACCCTCGTATTCAATAAGATCTTTAAATCTGATAAGCCTACGTTTCAGCGGTGAAACGATAAGATCGTTTTATTTTCAGTTTGCACACATTTTATCAAACACATACGATTTTATTATTCGTTCTTTTGTATTTCCTTTCTAGGGTTCCGTAGCTCAAAAGCAAAATCAGAAATGTCTGTATGTCCATCAAGATCTCTTTTGCAGGAGCAGGTGCAAGGATATCTGAACATTTTCTGGTGCTACTAGTTGTCCATAATCATCGTTATATAAAATTTAGATTACACTGGTTAACACTGAAAAAATTTCCAGAATATTTTTATTAGTTTTTAGTAAAATTAAGTGTTCTGATTGCGAAAATAATATTAGTTTTTTTATAGCAGTTTAGTCTAGTTTTAATTTGAAACACATGTTATGAATTAATACAAATATAATAACTTTTTTACATATTGTAGGTACTTGGAACTGTTACTCTGGTTGAGGAAAAATATGTTTTTATGGGACTTTCTTGTTTGATGTGCTTGTATAGGATCTCAACAAAGATTCCAGCAATAGTCAGGTGAAATATTATGTATGTCCCACTTTTCTTGGTATCGTTTTTCCATTGTGTGAATATCTTGGTGAAAACTTTCACCTTGTTCCTCACTGTAATCTTCACGGTTTTCAGGAAATCGATCCAAATGCGAGTGTAAATAATGTAGTTTAATGCTCATGTTATACGCTAACCCCCTTATTAATAAACATGGAATAGCTATATCCAAGTAATAAACTGACATCTGTCAAATTCCATAATAAAAAAACACATAAAAAGTATGGAATTTGACAGATGTCAGTTTATTACTTGGATATAGTTATTCCATGTTTATTAATAAGGGGGTAAATGTTTTAAATTAAACAACATACCAGTAACTAATTGGAATTAGTTTTCAGACTTGTAATTTCCAAGAAAATTTTGAATCACTAAAACAAAACATTCTCTAGTTCTCTTTCAAGTTCGTTCATTGGTTGTAAAAAAATTGGGTCTTTTATTAGTAGTCTAATTTGTGGCTTACGGAGAACACCCGCTTTAAACTTTTCATTGCTCAGTCTAGTAAATTTTTTCGACATGTAGGCAAATCATTCGCCATCTTTGTCAAGGGCTTTTACAAATTGCTTCATAATACCAAGTTTAAGATGAAGTGGTGGCTATATAAATCGGTCTAGATAGACAAACGCTAGATTTATAACATTTTGCTTACAAACTCCTCTCCTCTCTCAGTGTCCACACTTTTACAATTTTTTTTTTATGGTATAGGGGGGCAAACGAGCAGTTGTAGCCATTTTCATGACTACCGACGCCCATTGACATCTGCATAGAGAATATACATATGCGCTGCCCCCCTTTCTCCTCCCACCTCCATGGGCCACCGGCTACTTACACACCGCACGAAACGCGACAGCACAGCTGTCACTTCTCCCCGGTCTCGTGTAAGCGAGAGGTACCTCCCCGGTCGTGCCGGCCCAATTCGGCTGCATGCAAGCATGCAGTGTGGCACTGCCTCTTACAAAAATACACTTTTACAATGGTCGACTTTGTCTCATCATGATGATTACGGGGTTGCCACTAAATCCTGGGTGTTTTGAACTTAAAGGCAGATCGATTTCCACTCGACCATTGTCGTAAAGAGACAATTTTGGTACACAATATTAGACATCCGTGTCTTCACCCCATAGGTACTAGTTAAAATACGCAGATTTAACGGAGGCTGTGATCGATTTACAATACTTTACAAAGGTATATTCCCCAAAAACAATACAAAACCTGTACTCATCATTTAAACAACATTTCCCCTTCGTAGCCATTGTTCTAATTGTGATAAATGTATAATGTACTAAGTTGAAATTGACTTACGAATGTACCAATACCTTAAATGTAGAAAGACTGGAAAATCATAAAAATAAAAGCCAAGCGCGAGTCGGACTCGCGCACGAAGGGTTCCGTACCATTATCTACTTACACTACTACTACACTGTATAATAAGACGAAAAAATCACGTTTGTTGTATGGGAGCCCCCTTAAATATTGGTTTTATTTTAATTTAATTAATGTTTATTAAAGACAATATATAACTTAATATTCTGTGAATATTTCAAGTGTCTACCTGTTGCCGTTGTCAACATCAAACAAAAACGAGCAAAAAAATCACGTTTATTGTATGGTATAAATATATATCTCTTAAATATTCATATTATTTGTATAGCGTATATATGTTATAGCGGCAACAGAAATACACCATCTGTGAAAATTTCAACTGTCTAACTATCATAGTTCATGAGATAAAGCCTGGTGACAGACGGACGGACCGACGGACATCGGAGCCTTAGTAATAGGGTCCCGTTTTTACCCTAACTAGAGCTGCTACACAAAAACTAATATGATTTTTAAAATGTCCACATCAAAATACATCAAATAAGATAATAATATTTTTGGAAAATTTTATAAAGTGTATTTTTGTTGGATAGGGTTATGATTGAAAGTAAGAATAATCGTACATTTTAAAGAAGCGATGCGACGCGAAGCGGAGCGACTATGCTGCATTAGAATAGAATATAGAAGGCACGACCGTGGTGGGGGCTTGCGTGTCTCTGTCATCCCCAAGGCTGTGCCAGACAGGGCTACCCACACCGGACAGGCTTTTGGCGAGAGCCCAGACTAAGAACAGCTCAGCTGTGGGGTTCTCCATCTATCCCTCTGAATCAGCAGATGGCGGCGTGGATTGGGACGACTGGGAAGCCCGATTCGTAATTGAACATGAAGTAGAAATCTGACCTATTCATCGAGGCCAGCCCTTCCCTGAAGGGATCCTTTTGCTTGCGGATCCGGGAACCTCCAATTATAGTGGCTGAAGGCTGCCCACAGGGGCTTAGTCGGTATTACACTCCCATGTGTCGAGTCCGACATGGGCCTAGGCGCTATCTGGCGTCAACAAAAAAAATAAAACCAGCCAAGTGCGAGTCGGACTCGCACATTGAGGGTTCCGTACCAACGAAAGGTAGCACCAATATTTTTTAAATTTCTCATTCTCTTGTTTAAATGTTAGAGGGGGGCACTGATTTTTCCACTTTTTAAGCGTCTATCATTCAAACAATTGATTTTGACAAAAAATGGTTTTAATAACTTTAGTTTTAGTTTCTGAAAAAAAGGCTGTGACATACGGACGGACAGACATGACAAACCTATAAGGGTTCCGTTTTTTTCCGTTTGACTACAGTGCCCTATAAAGGCAGAGCCGGGGTCCAAATAATAATAATATAGTCCATTTGCGCCGTTAACCACCAAAAATGTACATCTGCTATTTTGGCGCTTATTCTATAAAAAATTAACCTAACACTTACTTATACATAGCACTTACAAAGGTTTAACCAATCAATATATAGAACATCGCCGTCTGAACCTGGGTTGTCTGTGTAACAAATCGACTTTGGGAGATAAAATACCTATACGGAACTCCTAATGCTTAATTCATTAGATTCTATACACAGGCGAATTTTTATCAATGCACGGAGATCTATTTAAACATGGAAAATTATGATAAAATATTTTCTCACTTATGTATACGTAGATAAATTAATCGAAAACAGGGAGTGACACGCAAAATTAATGGAGTAAATACAGTTTCCGATACGGTGCGCTATCTAAAATTCCGTGCCCGGACTTAGTGATTGACAGTTCTGCCAAATATTAACAACAAACATTTAATTTTAAATTAGTGGGCACCAGTGAAACTTCTGCTTTAATTAAAAAAAATAAAATAATAATAATAGATTTAATTCCAAAAGGGGTCAAGTAGAGCATTAAAATTCTCCCCCGACGATGCTACTATCTTACCGTGGTGGTGGTATTTCATGCCTCTATGATACGCAAGGCTATGCCGAACAGGGCTAAGCATACCGGATAGGTTTAGGGGAAAGGCCAGATTAAGAGAAGCTCAACAAAGGGTCCTCCACCTGTCACTCTGAAACAGTAGTCGACGGCGTGAATCGGACCGAATGGCGGTTTCAATTTTGGACACATCGGTAACGTGATCCTTCGTAGTATTGGAGCCAGGGTTCAGAGTGGGAATCTGACCCCATTTCTCGGTTCTTAATTCGTAGTAGCGTGTCACCGCGCTGGAGGGATCCTGTCCCCTGTAGATCCAGGACCCTCCAATTATAGCCGCTGAAGGCACACGTAGGAGTTTAGTCTGTATTGCACCCCCCAGTGCCGTTGAGTTCGACCTAGGTCTAGGGCTCCTAGACAACCAGGGGGTTTTTCCTCAAAATTTTAACAAAATCAAAAACGGCTCTAACACCGTTTTCGAAAATTCGATGCAAATATATATATTTACCTACCTAATTAATATTTATTTTTAAGGATACAATATTATAGAATAGTAATTTTTTTTTTAATTTTCACGGTTTATTGTGTTAAACTAAATAAATATTCGTAATTTTAGAATAATTGTGAGATATTCCCAACTGCATGCCGAGTTACACTGCCATTCAGTGCGAAGCTGCATTGTTGAGTAAGTATTAAGTTGTAAATATAGTTAAGCTAGTCATGATTATATTTCTTTTTTCCTTAAATTTTCATTCTACCTTTAATACATGTTTTAAATCGTGTCGTTATTTGTTTATTGTGTATGTGTCTTGTATTTTGTAACCTAGCAGTTAACCTAACCTAACTTAGTAATCTATTGAAATTCAAACGAATTCAACGATGAAATTATTTAAACTCCTTTAACTAGACCGTATGGATTAGTCAAATTACCTATTTAACCTGTACTAATATTTTCATTTAGAATATTTTATAGGTACAAGATTTTTTTTTATATACTATCCTGCATTTTTAATTTTTTGCGGCAAATATATACATCTGCAAACGTTTAACGCTTACAGACATATCAAAACATTGCGGTAACAACACATTAGTTTCTTAAAAAAATAATTAGTATTTAGGAAATATATTGAATACGTAAAATATATTATTTACTTACTAAATAATCCAAAATAAATAAAAAATTTCCACATAGCAACCATTGTCACGATTTTATTTTTAAACTTTATTAACAACCACAACACTAGAATAAATATTATCTTTTGCAAAGTTAGCCATGATCTGTGAAAAGTATTTCATAGCACTCAGTAACGTATTTTCACTCGCGCTTTCCCGCTCTTTTTACATGAAGAGGCGTGCGTTCCTCAAAGCGGCTTACTATGGACTGATGGAGCCCGGTTCGACGGGAATTGTTCCCGATCGTACTTCATCAGCGGGTTAATAATATCTACTGATAGATGTTTCGTCTTCAAGATAATATGCAGATATTTATAGATATTATAAGTAAAAAACTTTATAACATAATAAAATAACTTCAATTCATTCAGCTATTCTCTCTATTACATTTTGACGCTTTTTAATTTCAAAACCGCACATAGTATTCGGAAGGAATCAGTGCTTTTTTGTGCCGGTTTTCACTTTATCACATGCAGTGTAACCTCTGCAGATTGAGGATTTGGTAGAGCATGTCCTGATCAAGCGTTTCACGCGCGTATCTACACTAAAAATTTCGACTATTTCTTTACAGCTATGGTTCTATTGCAATAATTTGATGATTCCCATAACCCCTAAGGCTACTCTTTTCCAACTTCGTCAATAAAAAGTTCGGTATTATTCGAACAAAATACGCGCTTTCACCATGAACTTGCGCGTAGTTCTAGACGCTCCACAGCGACGGACCTTGTCGTAGAGAGGCGGCTTTAACAGTGGCTTAGATCACCACGGTGATGCTAAGATGGATCTCAGAAGGGGAGACTCCAGGGGCTAGGCTTGGCCGTGGGCCCGCTCTGGATGCGACGGAGTAGCTTGCGGGAGTCGGAATTTTCTGGCCTCCGCAGCCAGGAGGGGTCGAGTATCGTTGCCGTGCGCCCTGTCTCCCGCGACCGAACGGGGGCGCACCGAACTTTTTATTTGAGAAGTTGAAAAAGGTAGCCATGTGAGATATGGAATCATCAAATTATTGCAATAAAACCAAAAAATTAGGAACTGGAAAGAAATAGTCGAAATTGTTAGTGTAGATACGCGCGTGAATCCCGGTATCTCCAATACAAAATTGATACGCGCAAGTCGACTCTCACATGAATCGCTTTATCTGGACAGGCTCTTCTTATACGCGTTGTACGCGCGAGTCGACTCTCGCATGAATCGCTTTATCTGGACAGGCTCTTTTTATACGCGTTGTACGCACGAGTTGACCCTCGCATGAATCGCTTTATCTGGACAGGCTCTTCTTATACGCGTTGTACGCGCCAGTCGACTCTCGCATGAATCGCTTTATCTGGACAGGCTCTTCTTATACGCGTTGTACGCGCGAGTCGACTCTCCATTAATTGCTTTATTTGGACAGTCTCTTCTTATACGCGTTGTACGCGCTAGTCGACTCTCGCATGAATCGCTTTATCTGGACAGGCTCTTCTTATAGGTACGCGTTGAACGCGCGAGTCGACTCTCGCATGAATCGCTTTATCTGGACAGACTCTTAGACGCATTGTGCACGCGAATCTACTCGCACGTAAAACGATTTATAAGACGACGACGAATTTTAACGCGAATTTAAATTTATATTTCTTTTTATTTCCAGGATAATATAATACTACATAATAAGATGTATAAATAATGAATAAATTAAAAAAAAAACAAAAAGCTATATTATAGTGCAGCTCATCTATCTGCTACTATGCTGCGGTTCCGTTTGAGCTATAGGTACTTCTTTTCTTCAAACAAGGCAATAGAACTGCCTCTTACAAAACTTTAAAAATGCTGTTCTATCTAAGCGTTTAATAAACAGCTGTAAATATTATGTTTCAACTCATTAGCACAGCGCTAACGTAGCGGCTCAACTGGGAACTTTACGACGGAGGTTCGAATTACGTCTATATCGTGGAAACATATTACATGTAGGTACTTATTATAATGTGTTTATAACATAAAATTCTTTAAAAGTTAAAGAATGAAACGCCTTAAATTTATAAATAACATATTTTCTTTACCTGTAAGTCCTTATAACTCGTGTCATATAACTTAGGATTCGTTTTGTGTTATAAATCGCAGTAATGTTATTGAGTAGATATTTAAAATATAATATAATTAGGAACAAATAATCTAATACTAATGTTTCGTGGTACGGTACACTTCAATCACAATGCTCAGAGTTTCAATTGTAATTAACACTATAATTCTCTCGCTATTGACACATTCTATGAACCTGCTGATAATATTATTGCGAAATATCAATTATATTTACTAACTAGCTTCCGTCCGCAGCTTCGCCCGCATGGATCACGGCCGTCAAAAATGGAGGAGGTTCTCAATTCTTCGGAATGTTTTTAATGTATGGTGGTATGCAGGTGTTCCTATTGCCCGGTTACGATCTGATGATGGGATCCTGATGAGATTGAAGGAACTCCTCAAACGTTATAGGCATCACAAGGATTGAACGAAGAATCGCCGAGCTTTAAATGTTAGCTGCTAATTACTTCTAACGACGATATCTCAAAAACTATTCGTCCGATTGATATAGTGTAAAGGGCAATTTTAATCTACATGTAGTGCCTAAGCTAATTAATATATTCATTTTGATAAGGTTTAATATTGCAGTAAAGAAAATAGCTTTCAAAATAACGTAATGTTTTTAATTAAAAATTTGAACATAAGGTAAGCTAAAGTAAGGTCATTGTAAGTCCCCCTCGACGGATCTCCACCTTGTCGTGATAAGGGGGCTCTTGGACCGAAGCCAAGAGGGATCCCCGGCGGGGACGCTCAGAGTGGGCTTGGCCGTGGGCTCTCTCTGGATGCGCTCGAAGAGGTTGCGTGGGTCCGAACTTTCTGGCCTCAGCAGCCAGGAGGGGTCGCGGGAGGAGAGGTGTATCTGTGTGTCGTTGCCGTGCACCTTGTTTCCCACGACCGACCGGGGGCACACCGTCAGATGCGTTAGCGGTGGAGCCGCAGAGGAAGAGGAGATGAGATGTGTCGTGACTGGATAGCGGTCTCGCGGTTAGTCCGTCGCCTAGCAGATGGGACCTTGGACGTAAGGTGCGCCTTTGTGTTTTCTGGCGCGCCTTGCTGTTGAAAGAAAGCTCAATGCTCCACATGGAGGGGCTTTGGGAGCGGCCAGGCACCAGCGGGTTCGCGGATGAGTGCGAAAGCGTGCTCGTGTTTCCGCCGTACTTATCCATGTGATACACACTCAAAAAAAATTGCGACCTTTTCAACATTTAACGCCGTATTTCTGCTAACTTCTTTAACCGTCCACCAAAATCACTCTTTCTATTTTCATATAAGTTTATAGTACACCTAAGTTTTTTGTTGTTGGCGTGTCAAAGCGGTCATCATATGAGCCTTACTGTATGTACATCTATGTTATGCATATGTACATTAGCAAATTAGCAATAGCCGAGCTGGGTATCAATTTTGCAATGGCTGCATTGATTGTTATTTGTTGTATGGACATTTACAAAATAAACGTTTATTTATTTTTACATAATATTATCGATATATAGTATCAGCGAGTAGCGGCGCTTTGAGGTTTTAATAGTCCAGTAATCCGCGTACTCCGCACCATGGAATTGTGGTATATAAAATAATAAATATCGTAACCATGCTCACTATTTACCGAACATGGTGATACCAAACTATACAATAACACCATTTTTTTTTTAATCGGACCAATAGTTCCTGAGAAATGCGGGTATAACCCTACAGACAAAATATGCATGTTTAAGTAGAATTAGAAAAATATTTTAGTAAGAGCTAGTGCCACACTGCATGCTGCCGAATTAGGCCGGCACGACCGGGGACACGGGACCTTTCGCTGACACGAGACCAGCGTTTGAGACAGCTGTGCTGTCGCGTTTCGTGCGGTGTGTAAGTAGCAGGTGGCCCATGGAGGCGGGAGGAAAAAGGAGGGCAATGCATCAGTAAAGCCTGTATAGCCACGGTCATGTGGAGATAGTATTACTAAGGATGATCGCGGAGAGGTGGGACTGCCCCTAGACACGACATTATTGTGAAAGACATGTCACACTAATGTCGATAAATTTTAATTCTTATTTTTAATCTATTTATACCTAGTTTAGCCATAAGTTATTTTACAAAGAAAAAAATATTTTTTAAATTTCAAATAACATTTATTACTTTTACAGTGTGTTAGTTTAATACACAAATATAAAACAATTAAAAATATAATAAGCATATTCGAAGTGTTCTCCATTGGCTGCAATACAGTCCTTTAAACGTTGAGGACAGTTTACAATAGAAGCACGCACTCTTTCTTCACGCACACACAAAATTCTTCACTGCCAAGACTCCAAATTATCATGGCCATCTAAAGCCAGCTGTACTCTCTAAAACTGACCATAAATCATCATCCAGCGGTTAAAATCGGGACTAGACGACTGCCAGTCTTAACTCTTAAGCTCTGATGAAGTCCAAGAAGTTCGCGTTCGCCAAGTTTCGCAAAACCGCGTGGACCGAGCTGTATGACCCGGCGCCGAGTCTTGCTGGAAGAACAATACTTGGTTATTAAACATGGTGTTATTAAGGACCGTAACTACTTTCTCAAGAATTGTATCTTGATACATTTGTGCCGATGTTATGATCCCTTTTTCACAAAAGGTTCAGTCACTCCTTCATAGCTAAGATCCCACCAAACCATCGCTGAAGTTGAATAATGCCCACGTTGCACTCTGGCGACTATTTGAGAAAGTTTTACAAAGCTTTGGGCATAAATACGGTCATTTTGTTTATTAAAATATTGCTCAATTGTAAAAAAAAATTGCACCCGTAAACAAAATTTTTCTGTGACCTCCCTTTGCGTATCGCTTTAGCTATTCATCTTTAATTTATCAGTTAATAAATGTCCACTATTATAGGCTGCAAGTCTTAAGTCGTCTCTTAAAATATACGACATGTTTCCAGGAGCTACTGCTTTGGTCACCTTTTTCGTACGAACACTACGTGGACGGCCAGATCTTTCTCTGTCACAAACAGAGGAAGTCTTATTGTACCTTTTAATAGCCCGGTACACAAACATTTGACATTGACCAAGTGTATGGAGAATTTTAAAATTGCGTTACGTAAATTAAAACGTTATGCAAAATGGCCCTCTTTCCTTATTTCAATGGGCCGCTGGAAACACGCACCGCACGAAACGCGTCACTTTTCGGTAGTATCGTTTCAGGAATAAATACCTACGTGACGCAGTGTCACTAGTGATATTAACACGTATATATCTCTCATACTTTTGTTGAGAAAATTTAAGTACTAATTACGAAATATTACTTAAGTGTAGAGCAAACCTAGTTCCATAGAAGGGTCGCTAGTACTGGTGTTGTAGCAGATGGCGCTGCAAGTCGCCCATTACTGTATGTCATCCACTAACTATATAGTGATGGGAATATATCGACATTGCAAACTAAAACGATGACCTTTTTACAATACACTAGCAGTCTTATGTCCACTTCAGCAGGCTACAGAATTTTGTATTTAATCGTAACAAAATAATATAATTATGTCAGATACTTCCATAACGTAGAATTAGTGAAGATTTGATCTGTCAAGTAGTTTTTTTAGCCTATTCGATGCAAAACAAAACAGACAAAAAGTTTTCTCTTCATATTTTACCCTCATCGTTTCGTTTCTATTGCGTTGCATGTTTACTTACCTTGGTCGGTATTATGGATATATTATCGCAATGCAACAATGGAAGTATCTGATATGTTACATATATTATGTCATCGATTTTAGATGATCTATACATACCTCTATACCACAAACCTTAGCAAAAATTTTAGCAAAGCAATAAGTAAAGTTTTTGCTCTCTTCATTCGAAAAGATAAATACGATTAGTACATTTTTATACCATAACGGGTAGTGGAGGTGTAAGTTAATATAATAATCGTAAATGTTTTTTAGAGAAAAGTGAAAACCCCCTTCTTCCCTTTTTCACGATTCGTAGATCCGTCTTAAAATGTCTATGGGCGTAGGTAGTAATGAAGATGGATTCTACTGTTCGTTTGATCCAATAATTATTATAATATCGTCCTAGACGAATTTCAACTACGAGGACCCATCTATATATTTATTTTATACAATTATACATTACATATTACATAAAACTTAAAAATTATGTTTACAAAAAAGGCAATTAAGTAGTCAGATAGATATTCTACAATATGTAGCATTTAATTTATGTACAAATTTTTTGTAGGTACATATTAAGGTTAGTTCATCATAATAACTGCTTCTGAAACATTACCTAATTAATTTATACTAGTGAACCCGCGAAGATAGAGATCTTCAAGAAAAGAGCTTATTCTTTCCTCAAAGGTCATTGTAAGAGGTAGTGCCACACTGCATGCTTGCATGCAGCCGAATTGGGCCGGCACGACCGGGGAGGTACCTCTCGCTTACACGAGACCGGCGTGAAGTGACAGCTGTGCTGTCGCGTTTCGTGCGGTGTGTAAGTAGCCGGTGGCCCATGGAGGTGGGAGTAGAATGGAGGGCAGCGCATCTGTATAGCCTCTATAGTCTATGCGGATGTCTATGGGCGTCGGTAGTCACGAAAATGGCTCCGACTGCTCGTTTGCCCCCCCTATATCATATAAAAAAAAAAAAGGTCGGCAACGCATTTGTTAGACCTTTGGTGTTGCGAATGTCTGTGGGCGTTTGTGATCACTTTACATCAGGTGACCCAACTGCTCGTTTGCCTCCTAAGCTATAAAAATAAAGAAAAGATCGAAACTCGATCAAAGTGAAACTTTTTTGTAATTAATGTCATCGTAACTAAGGTTTATATGTTTCATAATTTTCGACACTTGGAAAAGACGCATAGAAGCTTCATCAATAATTACGTGTGTCAATGTGTCACATGCATGGTAGTGTGTGTAAAGATTTATTTATTAAATTAAATTACATTATAAACATTATTATTAAAAAATATTAGAATTCTGCACTTCTCTTACACATAAACTAGAAGTATGCCAAATGTCATACTCCTCCGTCAGCACCATTTTCGTAAAAATATTCCTGAAATATTTGATTCACGTAATAATATAAAGATTATTATTTATCTTCATATTTTCTTTTTAATCTAGACGATACGTTTCTTGGATTTCTTATATTTTAAGATTTTTTTTCGTAATTGTCGTTTTCCTTGTTCCGTATAGTAGAAAAAATTAACTGGTTTATTACTTATCAGATCGAAATTCTCCAGTTTATGTTCACGGCCATAAAAAAATTTAAACAATGAGAATGCATTGCAGTAGAATTAAGAATTTGAAAAATTAATAATTAATTATCATTGCACTAATGGGATCTATTTTTTATTATATATTTCATTAAAAAAATATTTTCATTTTAATATATTCAAATAAAAAATATTGCCTACAACAATATTGTGAATACATTTGAAAACGCGAATTATACTAAACTAATATCTGTCTGCCGAATGTAAATCTTAAAACTACATTAGGTACTTTCAACAATTTCGCTTGTAACAAATAGATAAAATATAATTTGCCAAGTTTAAAATAAAACCTTTTATATTTGTCGTAAAGACGGCTAACAATCTTTTTGTAAATATAATGGTAGAATTGTCATTAAAGGTCTTATTTATATTTATTTGCCAATCTAAACCTATAAACCAAATTCAAAGTGTTTGAAACACTGTTCAAAGCACTCTATTCAATATAGTAAAGTTTAGACTGGACTGTTCCTGGTACAAAATTTCATTAAAATTTGTTGTGCAGTTTCGCATAATAGCCCGGACGATGAACTAAAACGAGTTTTATAAGTATACATACATGAAGATAATAATGTCACTTAATCAGACAAATTATATTATGACTATCGATAAGCTATCGATACACAACGTCACTTCCCTAAGCGTAGTCTAAAAGCTATTAGCAGTTGCCGTTGGAGACACCTGCGACTGTCATTTCCTACAGAGAGATTACTTACCTTACCCATTAACGTTTACTTTGTTCTATATTTATGACTCGCCCCGATAACTCTTATGAAGCTACATCATGTGTCGCACTCGTAAAATACTTAAGTATTTACAGCTTAGCTTTAGAAGCCTGGGTGGTTTGAGGTACAACTTAGTTACGTTACTTAGTTGTTGATCGTTTCTTTCGATAATAATCGATTAGTTGTAAACCCCATAGAAAATATTTGGGGAAGCGTAAAGAATCGCAAAGGTTTCTCTCAACAGTCGAACTTTATATTGGTTGATTTCGAATAAATTAATAAAAATAATAAAAAGCTAAAGAGTTTATTTGCTTGGTGAACCAAGCAAACAAACTCTGTTGTTTTCAGGATTTAATGACTTGCAAAATTCCCCCTCTGTTAGATATCCCACACACTGAAGATTATATAAGCTATATATCACCACGCACTGATAAAATATAGGAGCTGGAATTTACAATTTACAAACACGGATTGTAAATTGTAAACTCCAGCTCCTATATTTTATTTCTCCTGTGTGGTTTGTCATAGCAACATAAGAAAATAATAGTCAAATGATTAACTTTTGTTCTGTTTCACTAAATAAACTTTGGAATACCATAGACGTAATAAAAAGTATAGACGGAGCGCTGTTAACAATGTAATGAAGCCAGCAAAACTACACCCATTCCTGTATATACACGGTCTCACATACACATTTGACAACCAAACTACACCCAGAT
>LUGF01033563.1:0-14283 GCA_001625245.1 Calycopis cecrops | reverse complement strand
TTCCTTCTCTGTGAAAGAATAGTATTAAATATATGTCAGCTATCCGTTATACACGTACCTATAAAGATCAAAACTTCAAACAGAAATATCTTAAAGACCTTGCCTTACAGAATATCAGTTGCTAAGAAAAGTTTAATCAGGAATAAAAACTCTATATTTTAATATTTTTTCTACGAGAATTCGCTAAAAAAAATATCCCGATAAAATTTGTATGGGAGTTCGCCATTGTTCTTTTCGTTTCGATAACGATATAAGATCACGTTGTATTGTAAACAGAGGCTTCCCTAATTTTACTGATCAAGGCGCATATACTATTTTTCTGTCAGATGTAGACGGTAAACAAAATTTTCGTTTAACGCAGCGGGCCTATAGTTGGATATTTTCCACCTCCAGGACAGTAATATTTTCTTACCGGGGACTAAAACATAACAGTACTCTCGACGAGACGAGAGTACGAGATTTCAACGTAACTTTTGTAAGAGGTTGTGTCACACTGCATGCTTGCATTGCCGAATTGGGCCGGCACGACTGGGGTACCTCCCCACTCTCGCTTACACGAGACCGGCGTAAAGTAACAGCTGTGCTGTCGCTTTTCGTGCGGTGTGTAAGTTGCCGGTGGCTCATGAAGGTGGGAGGTGAATGGTGGGCAGCACATATGTGTAGCCACTATGCGGATGTCTATGAGCGTCGTCATGAAAATGGTTCCAACTGCTTGTTTGCCCGCCTATAACATAAAAAAAAGGTAGTAAAAAATATTTATTACACCAGCATATGCGGATACAGCAGTTTGATAGCGCAATATCTTCAGGCAGTATTTATTAATACCGACATTTAAGCTCAAATAAGAATTGTAATGCCTTCCTAACGAGTATAGCTATCATACACAAATATAATTTTTCAAATCAGACGTAGAACCAGCGCGAACGGTTAGCGCGTTCAAATAAACAAACAAACTAAACAAATCTTCTGCTTTATTAAATTAGTATAAGTATCTCTTTTACAATTGAATCCGATGTTTTTCGATAAATATAAAATATCCGCCCTAAAAATATTTCTTTTAAATTCTAAAGCAATATTCCTTGCGTCCGATTAGGAGGTGCCAACCATTCAACTGAGTCGTAGCCTCATGATAGATTTATATAGATAGATAGAGAATTATAAAGATGTTAGGAAATATATATGTATACTTAGTCTGGCCATAAATACTGTTACAATTAAAAATAAAAAAATATTACATTTGATTTTGGAATCTGTCATTTTTACACGATTGTTCATTGTGTTTTCTCATTTGTTTTTTTGTTACTC
This sequence comes from Calycopis cecrops, assembly GCA_001625245.1. Classification (NCBI taxonomy): domain Eukaryota; kingdom Metazoa; phylum Arthropoda; class Insecta; order Lepidoptera; family Lycaenidae; genus Calycopis; species Calycopis cecrops. The sequence continues at coordinate 12,978 of LUGF01033563.1, read as the reverse complement.
CTTCACGCAAAAACTGCTTAACCGATTTTCATGACATTTAGTACACACATAGAGAATAACTTGAATTAACACATAGGATAGTTATCCCGAAAAAATGTTCCTATCGGATGCCATGGGATGATTTTCTATTTTCCACGGGATCGAAATTTACGCGGGTGAAACCGCGGGGCGCAGCTAGTATAGTATAGATGGATAGTAATAGGTGTGGAGGATTGGATGGAAATTGTGCATGTTGTGTCTCGTGTCATATACCTGTTTTGTTTTTTCCTTGGCATAGGAGATTTCACTACCTAAAACAATTTGGAATTAAAAATTTTTTTTTCTTTGTAACAGAACCTATGGCATAAGGTATATTCTTAGGATATTCAGTATCTATGAGTTTTATAAAAGATACTATACAATAGGTCTAAAAGTGTTCATAAAAATTTACTTGATAAATTTTATCAATAATTATATATTATATAAAAATTTTATCTTTGCCACCGCTTCCTACCTTAGCCCTGACCAAGAAAATAGCGGCAAGATAACTTGGTGGCCAAGTATCCTAAAGGCTTGGATAAATAGGATTATAGTAAAATCATTAAATCATAAAAATATTCTAGATCATATTGCGTATCGGATCATCAAGTTATTCTTAATAGGGGAAAAAGCAAATATATTCGATGTCAACTCTCGATCCACAAATTCTGTAGCAAAAAGAGAATACCCGCTTGCTTTTGAAAACAAAATTAGTCGACATAAATCTGTGTTATAAAACGAAAGTGCATACCATAGAGGTGATATTGATAAACATTACAATAGGTAGGACTGTAGATCTAATACGTACAACAAGGTCTGAAAGAATAGTAAAAGTTCAAAAATAAATTTGAATAAGGTGCTTCTCAACTAAAACATTTAAAGGGATATGTTTTTTCTTCACATAATAATTTTATATAGGTACTAGTAAAATAGACCCATGCCGAATTTTAATTGGATGTGAAAAACCTTTCCCTGGACTTGTACTTGCAGGAATAGCCCCTCCATCGTTCGCAGTGAAATCGCCTATGCCAAGGAAAAAACAAAACAGGAATTTGACACGAGACACTACATGCACAATGTCCATCCAATCCTCCACACCTATTACTATCCATCTATACTATACTAGCTGCGCCCCGCGGTTTCAGCCGCGTAAATTTCGTTCCCGTGGAAAATAGAAAATCACCCCATGGCATCCCATAGGAACATTTTTTTGGGATAAAAACTATCCTGTGTTAATCCAAGTTGCTCACTATGTGTATACCAAATTTCATAAAAATTGGTTCAGCAGTTTTTGCGTGAAGGAGTAAGAAGCAAATAACAAACAAACACGAACTTCCGCATTTATAATATTAATAGGATTAGATTTCCCTCACTTGTTATAGAGGAGAGGCTTGGATGGTCGTGTGGAAGGAAAAAAAGGCACTTCTTAAACCTAGCAGATTGTCTTTCCCTGGCCATGGCCAGTGCAGAGGGCAATAATTGGACTGAGAACCCAAGGTATTCTCTGCCGACTGAATTCGTGAAAGTGGGACATGACAGATCTGAGCCAGATTCAGTGAGTGATCCAGCAAAACACTAGAGCGGGCACGTATAAATTACATATCACATATTAATCAGGTACCCATACATTTTGATCACGTATTACATCTCCGACCTACCAATATATTTTTTTTGTTTTTTTGGTTTGTTTGTTTGTTACTCCTTCCCGCAAAAACTGCCGAACCGATTTTCATAAATTGGACACACAAAGAGGATAACTTGAATTAACACATGGGATGCCATGGGATAATTTTCTATTTTCCACAGGATCAAAATTTACGCGAGTGAAACCGCGAGGCGTAGCTAGTATATTATAAAAATATCTTGCCTCATCGACGTGAAGAAGAACTAAAATAAAAAATTATAATTACTAAATTATTTACATTATTATTTTAATTATTTACATTATTACTTTAAATTATCCAATTGTTCTAGAAATTTCAAGAATCTAATTATTTACTAAACAACTAGAATAAGCTTACTAACAATTAATATGTATGAAATCAATTTGAAATAAATATATATCATTACTATTTTAAACTCGATGCTGATTATAACTCTGCCCAATCTTAAATGTATTTACAATTAGTTCATATTATTTTACAATTATGTATAATAAATCTACGACACAAATGATAAATTAGAATATCCTTAATCATTTCAATATAGCCAAATATGCTGTAATTGTCTTCTACACGAGATGGTCTAAAGAAATTGACCGTAGAATACCGATCATGATCATTACCTAAAAGAAGTTAATTATTTTAATTAGTTTATTAAAATTTACCTACTAACAAATTAAAAAATTCTGCCCTTTTCAATTATTTATTCAAATTATATTAATCCTTGCATATGAGTAAATATACAGGATGGATAATTTAAGGCCCCGGCCTTATATAAGATTTAATAAAACTCTAATTCTCACTAAGGAACGCCGATTCCGATCCTACGCGAGGAACTGTAATATTAAAATTAAAAACCATCCAAATTACAGTAGAGAAGATGGTTAGGTGCTTTCCTCTGCTTGGGAACCAATAAAAAACAAAATGAAATAAAAAACCGAATATAACACCTCACTCAAGACAACAAAACATAATAGGCAACTCTTGAGCTAATCGTAACAACTAAAAAATTATAATTCTTCCGCTACATTTAATAACATGTGAAATCAGGACACCTCTCATCTCATTTCACTCGGTTACTGTAAAGCCACTTACACAGACACAGACCCGACGTCTGTTAATTAATTAAACAAACCACGATTAAATCAGTTCAAGTAGTTCTATTGTAAAGAATACTCATATTTAGAAACACTATAGAAATTCTTCTAGCGCTTAATTTTAAAGAACATTTACCTTGTATCACCTGCTACTTTACAGTACTGCACAATTACTTTAAATATGAACTGTTGATCATACTCAACTACCCGATTAACTAAGCACATAATTCACAAGTATTTTAGTAATAAGACGGTTGCCCTTCATTTCTTAGGACATCTTCATCAGATCATGACTTGGTGAAAATGGAACCGACTTAAAGTACCTGTCTTAGATATATACACTTTCAAACAAATATAAAGATTGAAGTTAGTTCACCATCATAATTATAAAGAATCAGAGGCGAAAACATAAAATTGTAGAACTACTGAATACCTCGGCCTTAAAGATAGCTATATTTATCATCCTGTTTAAAAAAAATATTTATTTCCAACAGAAATGATTTAAATATTAACTAGCAAAAATAGTTATAATTACCTCTTCTAAATAATTTCAAGTGATATAAGAGCTCTCGAAAGGACAGAAAGATTAGTATTGCAGTAAAGCAAAGGGTATCATAGAGGAGCAGATTTTATTTGTGTTGGGTCTGTATTATAGATGAGTCTATTACATTCAATAAATAGACATCCTTTAATAAACTTACAATTTTATAACCCCCTCCCTACAAGCAGCTTTTACCGCAATTTTCTTCTCTTCTGAACCAAACCGTAATCTTTTGTGCTTTATTTTCCTTCCAGAGTCAGTATGATGTGTATTAAAGTATTTTTTGGGATGCTGGCAATTGCAGTGGCTTATCAGGATATAGAAAACAAAGGTTACATAGAAGTGATATCTGATAAAGAAAAAATGCGGAACTTTTTATCTTGTTTAGTTGACAAAGTTCCTTGCGATGCATTTGGACAGCACATTAAAGGTACGTATCTAATTATTTATTTTAATTTTGTTTTTTAATTTAAAAAGCCAAATATTCATATTTCTTCTCGTTTTTCTCATTTCGTATCTATTATTATATTATTAGGCTTAAAAATTTGTTACTTTGTTTGCGCGAATCTCACTGCCTAAGGTCTTGTCTAGAAAAATATCACTATGTTGGATAGTCCATTTTTCTAATTTCTACAACTTATCAGCGTATGCTCTATGTAGGTAATATGATTTTATATTTTTAATACAGGTTCTGGCTCAGTAATTATTCACATTATTATAAACTTACTGCAATAGTCAATGAATTTTAACCCTTTTACAGCTGTTGTCAATTATAAAATTGATAATAATAATATCAACATGTTTTAATATCTCCCTTAATTTTTTTTTGTAGACCATATGGTAGAAATATTATCGGATAGATGTCAAGAATGTGACTCTATACAAAAACACTATGCACATTTATGTATAACAATTATGAAACAAGACTATCCTGAACTGTACGAAGCTTATGAAGCAAAATTCGATGAGACAAAAAATCTCCTAAAAAACCTTGATGATCAAGTAAGAGTATACTGAAAACAATTTGTTATTATAATTACTTTCATTATAATAAATAATATTTGAACTTACTTTTCTTTAATTTCATACTAGTTATTATTCACAGCTTCGCTTACAGGACCTAGGAAAATAATAAAAAACGCAATTTAATAAAACTACCGCACTTCTATTGTGTGGCAATAGAATCAATGTCTATACACTATATCACCCTACGTTTGTATCAGAATATTTATGTAATGGTTTTTCTTTACGTGAATTTTACTCATTACAAAAAAAAATAAGCGATGTTATCGCAATTTATTTAATTATTTAAATGCCCGACGTTTTTTTCGTCCTGTCTGGCTGCTGCAAAGATTCTCAAACGCCGGGCTTGCTAAGTAATTAAATAAAAAGTTACATTAGTTGTATTTCTAAGAATACTTATATTTAGAATTTCCTCTGATATAGAACATAATGTATAAATTCTTGTAACAATAAATTTTTAAGGATGCTTCTTCGAATCACCAGCTCAGTTACTCGAAACATGAACTGGTACTCATATTATTAGATTAACTTAAGAAAGCACATAATACATACGGATCATCATCATCATCATCATCAGCCTATTGCAGTCCACTTTTGGACTTTTAGTTTAATAAACAAGGTTGTAAGTATAAAATTAAATGGTCTTCGGTTATATTTCTAGACAGATAATACTTACTGGCTTTATTTATAAACTAGCTGCGCCCCGCGGTTCCACTCGCGTACAATTTGGAAGAAATCACTGATTGTATACTTAAATTACTGAGATGTATGCAATATTTTTGATATCATTTTCACGGGATATTGTCGTAGACTATTTTCGCCATTCCAATATCAAGCTACGTATAATTGGTTATAATAAAACCAGGATTCCTTTAAATATATTCTGACGTGCTATAATGGCTGACCCTGTTCTTCATTAATGATGACAGAAAACGACGCATTAACAGGAAACTGTTTGCTTTAAAAATAAAAGAGGGAAATGTGTTGGTATCATTAGATTTCTTGGCAATATAACTATTTATTAAGACTGTTGGTCTAGTGAAAACTATATAAACTATGACATTGTTTCCAAGAAATTTTATTTCAATAGTAGTAGGTTTAAATAATTTTGTTTTATTTCAATAGTAGTAGGTTTAAATAATTTTGATTGACACATAGAAACACATTGTTATACAATAAACCGTAAACATACAAAATTGAACTGACACATAGAATATTGTAAAAGCATACAAAAAAAATGTATATTTAAGTTAGTAATTATAAAAAAAATAAAAAATACAAGTAAAATATTTTATCTACACTAATGTTGTAACATTCTACTTATGTTACAACTACTGTTATAGCTCCGACAACAAAAAACTCAATTGACATGATGTTATAATATCCAAATCGATATCGTAAAATCTCATTATAACACTGTGTGAGAGCGAGAGAGAAAGAGAGAGAGAGAGTGGTGAGAGAACCTTATTTCAAAATTCTTAATTCTTCTTGCTTGCTTGCTTGCTTGCTTTCTTGCTTGCTTGCATGCTTGCTTGCTTGCAATGTTTCGCAATGTTTGATTCATTGATTAATTGCATTAGTAAAGATAAAGTAGAGTATGCAACTGCATATAACACGGGTATTAAAACACTCGTGAGGTACTATTTTGAAACTCGCGTTCGCTCGTTTCAAAAATTCACACTCGTGTTTTAATACCCTTCTTTATATGACAGTTGCATAAACTACTATTATTGCACTGGTTTTGGTTATTTTTTATTTTATCTTAATATATTATTTATGCTCATGAGCATCCAAACAACCCTTACCGCCTCCCTCATTGCACCTACATGTGGCCGGCCCGGTGAATGGCTGATGCTGCTGTGGTATGCACCCTCACCGTAGGCACTGAATCGGTGACGGTCAACACTTCCTTCTGTGAAACTTCTCTGTACCTCTGTACGTTTCTTTATACGTTTCATGCAAACAAAAAGTTATTATAAATAGTTGCAAATATTCCGAATACGCAGATTATATATCCACGTAAAATTATTAAGTTTTTCTTGTTAATTATTATTTATGATCGTTGCATTTACAATGTTCTGATTTTGTGCTTCCTTATTTTGTCCGTATCCCATTATAAAAAATAAAAAGGTACTATGTTCCTCCTTGAATGTGTGTGCACTCTAATGATTGCTAATTGACCGTGTAATAACCAAAAGCACATAATATCTAGGCTTTAAATACACAAAATTATTCATAGTTGACAAGTTACGCAACTTATACAATATACGTATACTAATTACATTGTGAAATGACTTTAAACTAAGTAATTCTTATAGGTTTTTTACTACTCTATCACATGTAGTACGTTTAATAATATTCGCATCATAACCGCTTACCGTCTCTTCGCTGAAGGTGTAAGCAGGTTTTAATATATCTATAGAAATAGAGGTTAATTTATAGCCTATTCTTATTACGTAAACCTTGTTATGGCGTTTGACCACAGGATAAGGTCCATCGTAAGGTTGTTGTAAGCTACGGCGTACAGAATCAATCCTTTTTTTTCACGTATTTTTAAATCGGGGTGAATAAACAAAGATTCTGATGAGTGGCTGGTTTAGGTCTTAATTCACTAATAGCTATTTTTACCCTATTTAAATACTCATCTCATCATAAAAATCACCTTGCAAACGTGATGTTCTGCAGTAAATGAGCCCGGCCGCACTGACCCTATTATTTGACTGATTGTATAATATGTAATATGTGATATTGATGATAACATATAATATTTGCCTCAAGGCATGGACAGAGTCGAACTCTTATCGCCTAAATTGTAAAGGTAAATAAGGTCTTATTTTGTTAGTTGATATTTCACAATAAATATGCTCGTTACAATGTGGTAAACGAATTTGCTTGAATTGCAATTCTATACTTGCAATGCTTGCGTTAGGTACGAGTCGGTCCCCCTCGACGGATCTCCACCTTGTCGTGGTGAGGGAGCTTAGTAGCCCGTGCTTAGACAACCACGGTGAACCAAGAGGGATCCCGGGTGGGGACGCGTCGGGTGGGCTTCGCTAGGGTCCGCTCTGGATGTGTCCATGGAGGAGGGGTCGCAGGAGGAGAGGTGTCTCGGTGTGTCGTCACCGTGCACATAGAGCTCCCTCGACCGAACGGGGGCGCACCGTCTGATGCGTTGGCCGTGGGGCCGCAGAGAAAGAGGAGATGCGGTGTGTCGTTGCCGTCCTGCCTGTCCTCTGCGACCGTTTAATGGTTGGTCCGCCGCCCAGTGGATGGGACTAGCCAATGCCGGAGTTCCTCCACCCGTCCCTCTGAATCAACAGATGGCGGCGTGGATTCGGACGACCGGCGTGGTGTGCTCCGTTGGAGCATTGGGACCAGGGGTTAGGATGGGAACCTGGCCCCATTGCACGGTTCCAATGTGGAGTGAGGACTGTTCAAAGGCAGCCGGACAGTCCCTAAGGAGGAGGAGTCTGGCCTTTTCACCGAGGCCAGCCTGTCGCTGAAGGCGCCCTGTTGCTTTCAGATCCAGGGCCCTCCAATTATAGCGGCTGAAGGCACCCGCAGGGGTTTAGTCGGTAGGGGCAATCCAGTTGTCGAGCCCGACACTGTACCCTGTTGAGCCACCCGGGCTCCTGGGTAGCGTGCGTAAATGCATTCCTCTGCGACAAAAAAAAAACAAAGGTACGAGTCGGTACGCGTAATGCGACTTCCGAGAAATCTATCGCCGCACGACATGTTATTGTTTCTATGTGCGATAGTGTCCGCCACGACATCGTCTTGACTACCAATATATTGTATGTCAGTCGTAAACTCGCTATTAAACGATATCTGTCTAATTCGTCTCGGACTACACTGTTAAAACTCTTAGTAAAAGCGTACATTAATGGCTTTATGATCCGTAAAAATTGTGAGAGATCGGCCATCAAATAAATTCGTAGGCCTTATTTCTTCATTGTCTCTTGGTGCAACTCAAGTAGTCCGTGGGTACGTGAGTTGTGGTAACTCTGGCGGAGATCGTGGTCTATGGAGACCGTACCAAAAAATCTTTAGCGGAGGTCATGGTATCCATAGACCGTATTTGCCGTCGCAGAGGTGGTGTTCACAGGCTATCCAATCGATGGATAAGCGTACTGAGTTCGGCTGGAGAGCCGTCTCGGCGAGATCATCACTTTTGACGGGATCCTGTGGGTTCTGTGGTTCGCACATGAGGTGTTAATGTGGAGGAGTTCAGCAACGGCTGCTCTGTGCAGGTCCTTGAGCGATGGATGCGCCTAAAGCGCAAGCCTCTCACCATCCGTCTGACGCAGGCTCTCACCGGGAACAGATGATTTGCTGACTACCTGTACCTCGGACGGCCCACAGGGAGCCGACAACTCGTTGTCATGATTGTGGTGCGGCGGTGGACTCCGCCCAGCACACGCTTGTGTGGTGTGCCCGAGATGGGTGGCGCTGCTCCTGAGTAGGGCCCAACGGGGGTGCGTAGGAGGCGCTACTTAGCGCGCCTTCAGTAACGCCTCCGTGCTCGTGTCATGCCGAAAAGGGAACCCGGTCCAGCTAGGCACGACGTCGTCGTCAGGTACTGTCCAATAGAGGCCGGGCCGTCACCTTTGAGGAAGAGTCTGGCCTGTTCGCGGAGGCCAGTTTTTGGAGTGATTCTGTACCCTGTAGATCCGGGACCCTTCACTTAAAATAAAAATCCAAATAGAAAAATTTAAGGTTGTGCCACACTGCATACTTGCATGAAGCTGATTTGGGCCAGCACAACCGGGGAGTTATGTCTCGCTTACACGAGACCGGCGTAAAATGACAGATGCTGTCGCGTTTTGTGCGGCGTGTCAGTAGCCGGTGGCCTATGGAGGTGGGAAGGTATAGGAGGGCAGCGCATCATAGGCCCTGTAGGACAAGTAGAAAAACTACTTCATATCGGGGCCTCGAGCACTCTTGAAAGCGGTAAATGTAGCAGTTCCTACTTTTGATGCGTGAATCTTTATACACATACCCAAGTTGCAAATGCTACGGCACTGCTATTGGCATTTGGCACACACTATAGCATCTTTATATAGTGTATATCAAATGTCGTCTCATGAAAAAATCTGAGTGCATGCCGAAGCTGCCCCCAGTGTTACATTACATTTCATAAAACGCAAATCCTCACTAACGGAAAGCGATTCTTAGCAAGGACACTCCGTGAAATTATCGAAATTAAAAACATCGACTAATTTCGCATTTCAAGAGAGATTAAATGGCTTGGTGCTTAAATTCATTAAAGTAGTTTTATTTTAAAGAATACTTTTATACAAAAATAGCACCTAATTTTCAAGACTGCTACCTTAAATTACAAGCTTGAACTTGAAATATGATAATTATACTTTTATTCGATTAATTTAAGAAATCATAATTATAATACTCACGTATGTTAGCATTTTTGATGGTTGTCCTTGATTTCTCTAAGATATCATCATCAGATCATAACTAATAATAGGTAAACTAACCAACCACTACTAACTAAATACCAACATAAAGAACTAATACACTTTCAAACCAAAATATACCAAAATTAGCTCCATCTTAATTGTAACACTTCTGAAGTGACAAACTTAAAAATACAGACGAATTAAAAACCTCCTTCTTGTCAACGTATATTAAAACGTTGCCTTATTTATCACCCTGTTTAAAACACGAATAAACAAATAATTTATTTAAAGCAGAAATAACTTAAATGTTAATTAGAAAAACAGATTTTAATAATTTGGAGTATATAAGAACTCGAACGGGCAGCAAGATTAGTATTGCAGTACGAAGAAGCAACGGCCATATCATACAGAAGGAGTTTTTATTTGTTTTGGGTTCGTATTTTAGATTGTGTGTGTCTTTGTACAATAAAAATAGTATCTCGCTTAATACTTTGAACTTATGATATTATTAAACCTCCACCGAAATTTGTTTTCTCTTCATAATGAATTCAGAATATTTCGATTTTGATTTTACTTACAGACATCATCAGTATGTAAAAGTAATGCATAACGCATTATTTTTTGGAATTCTGGCAATTGCAGTAGCGAATCAGGACATAGAAGACAAGAAGTACATAGACATAATAGGAGACAAACAAAAATGCAAAATTTTTTATTATGTCTAGTTGACAAGTATATTTGCGATGCATTTGGATAGCACCTTAAAAGTACGTAACCACTACTATTTTGTTTTTTTTACATTAGACACAAAATGTTCATGTTCTCTCACTACCATCGTCAGTTAACATTTTGTAGTCGTTGTTAGTGAGTAGTATTGTTGTCTATTTAATTTTTTTTTAATCTCTTAACGGACTTTTACACTTTTGTATTTACAACGTATTAATTATTATCTATGTATTTTTTCATTTAGATCATATGGTAGAAATGCTATCAGATGGCTGTCAAGAGTGTAACTCAATACAGAAACACTATGCACATTTGGGTATAACAATTATGAAACTGGACTACCCTGAGATCTACGAGGCTTATGAAAAGAAGTACGACCTCAAAAGAAAACTTATGAACAATCTTGATAATCAAGTGAAATCCACCTGAAAATAATTTATTACTTCAATACAACACTCGATCTTAATTTTCTTTTTTTTCATACTCGTTCTTATTCGAGGTTTCGCTTGCAGACCCTGGGAAAATAATAAAAACCGCAATTTTAAATCTTTGTCCCAAACTATATCGTAGTTCTTAAGACGTAAGCGAATAAATGTAATAAGTTTGAGTATTACATACATGTGAACACGCAACCTATATAATATGGTTATTGTACTGTTCCTGTTCTGTCGTATTATTCGTCTGTGTATTATTGTATTATTCACTGCTTATACAGTATCTAATTCTTTTATAAAATAAGTGGGCAAAATGGGACTTTTATGGCTGCCCCCGCTAGACAATCGCATAGAGGCTGCATTCCTTATTCCAAACCCCCTTTGGGCCACCGGAAACTACTAAAGCAAACGAGACCCGACAAGTCTGCTGTCACCTTACGATAATATTATGAGAGGGAGCGGTACCTCGCCGGTTATGCCGTTGGTAATATGGGCTGCAAAGGTAATATGGGCTGTAAGGTGCAGTTTATAGAGATACATTTTTATTACAATAAATGAGGAGAAGCAATCCCCAATACCATGTTAAACACTATGTATTTGGAAACTGACAGCTAGAAAAAAAGACTGACTTATAACTAAACTCAAACAACGGAGTACAATAAAATATAATATACGTGTCACAGCAACGTAAGGCAAGTGTGACGTCATATCGATTCAACTGATGCGGTCGTTTAGATGGCAGGCACTACGCTCACACTATGAGGACTCCTCAGCTGAAATGCTCGTAGTCTCGCCTCTCCCAAGCCTTACCGGTATGGATAGCCCTGTCCAACAAATCCTTGGATCACAGAGGCACGCAAGCCCTCCCACCACGATAAGGTGGCAGCATCTTCAGGAGAAAGGGCGGTGGGGGACAAAATTTGTAACTTGAATAGAGTTAGTAATTACGTTTAATAAACTAAAGGATCTGTCCAACTACTCTGTCTATAGACATTGCTGCCCAGGCCGCAGCATTAAGGCTTGTTTGATTTGTATTACCTAGGTAGGGACGTCGGATTTGTAACAAAATATATCGGGAGCGATATTATATTTATTTAAAAATATCGGTATGATAAACGGTCGGTAATCCACAGGCCATGTCTTGGGGATTCTAGGGTGGTACCACAAAAATATATCGTTTTTGATACAATTTCGATATTGCATATATTTTATATAAAAAATATCGCTCAAAAATATTCATATATCGAATTGAAAATGTCGATATATCGATATTTTTTCTACAAGCCTATAACAAGGCCTTTACGCCTATACAAAATCCAGTTTGATGATGGATCTAGTGATAGTAAAGTATCTTAACCCCTTTGTATGTGGGCTCGTTGGATTGGTTTTTATTAAAATTCATGATGACATTTAGGGTATGAATATGGATCTGCAAGATGGTCATGAAAGTGAAAAAGTAAAATTCCGATGATGATCATTACCTAAAAGAAGTTAGTTATTTTAATTAGTTTATTAAAATTTACCTAGGTACTTGTAATTCAAAAAAATATGCACTTTACAATGATTTATTAAAATTATATTAATCCTTGCATATGAGCATATACAGAATGGATAAATTAAAGCCCCGGCATCGGATTTAATAAAACGCTATTCACATTAAGAAACGCCGATTCCGATCCTACACGGGCTACTATAATATTGTAATTAAAAACCATAAAAATTACAGTAGATCAGATGGTTATGTGCTTTCCTCTGCTTGAGACCCAAATATAAACCAAATTAAATCAAAACCCGAACATAACACCTCAAGAGTTTGAGTTAAGCGTAACAACTAAATAATTATTCCCGTACTTTTACCAGCATGTGACGTCAGGACATGTCTCACCTCATTCCACTCGGTTGCTGTAAAGCTACTGAAACGTCGGGCTTGTTAAATAATTAAATAAACCACGATCAAATTCGTTAAAATATGTTTTATTGTAAAGAGTAGTTTTAGTAATTACCATTTTTTATCGAATGCACGATGCAATAATATTTAAAATATTATAACTTTAGATTGAACAA
>LUGF01033561.1:119731-133359 GCA_001625245.1 Calycopis cecrops | reverse complement strand
TAGGTATTTCGAAATGGGTTTTAAGAAGTTTTTTAATATGTCAATATCTTATATTCGCTTCTAAAGTGATAAAAGGTGTCCCCCTAACGTTTGAACTATCAAGGAAAACATTAAAAAACAGAATACAATAAAAACTTCAAACGAAAATTGGTTAGAAAATCGGTTTCATGGTTATTTAAAACGATATGGGAGAATTTTAATGTTGTTTTATGTCTATACTAGTTCGTTCGACTCGCTTTTAGCTGTTTTTTTATTATTTTTTTCAACATTACTGTTATAAAAACACACCCCATGACTTAAATAAATATGTGATATATTATTTGCATAAATAATTGATATAAACACTGTTTTAACACAATTACAGTTTTAATTTTCGTCAATTTGTTCCTCAGTAACTTATTTGAATTTATTATCTACTTATTGGATTTTTTTCATCATTTGTACAAAGTAAGGTCTGTACTCGCTTAAATTTATTTGTTTATTTAGATATAATCTGTTATAAACTATGGTCGAAAATAATATTTACTTTAAGTACCAAAAATTACTGAAAACAACCATGACATGGTTGTTTTCAGTAATTTTTGGTACTAGATATACTATAGATATGAAAAAGCTGACACAAGGTATATAAAAAAGAACATCGTTAATGTCAGTATATTCTGCTCAAAAATAAAAACAATAGGCAGTCGGACACAGGCATTCTGAGTCTGAGAACATAGGCAGCTCAAGCGCGGCTGCTGTGCGCCACTGTCCACTTGTACTCAATACCGTAGTCGTACATCAGAGACTAGACACACTAGACAACCTTTTAGAAAGAGGTAGTGCCACACTGCAAGCTTGCATGCAGCCGAATTGGGCCGGCACGAACGGGGAGGTACCCCTCGCTTACACAAGACCGGCGCAAAGTGACAGCTGTGCTGTCGCGTTTCGTGCGGTGTGTAAGTAGCCGGTGGACCATGGAGGTGGGAGGAGAAAGCAGGGCAGCGCATCTGTATAGTCTCTATGCGGATGTCTATGGGCGTCGGTAGTCATGAAAATGTCTCCGACTGCTCGTTTGCCCCCTATACCATAAAAAAAACACTTACTTATTATTTGGACTTTCACTCCAATAATCCAGGTTCTAAACCCGCCGTGTACCAAAGAGTTTTCCTAACTCAAGTACCTAAGTACATTTTCTGAGTGCTATTTCGGCAAAAAAAAACCGCGAGGAAACCAGAATTTATATATTCGAATTGGAATTGAGCCTCGTTTACAATCTAGATTGCAGAGCACAAGTAGCAGTCGATCTATGTATAAATTGAGGACCTTGTCGACTCTTCTACATAATGGTCACCGCACACTTATCAATTCGGAAAGGGATCGTAACCGTATCACCTCGAGCCGGTCAGTATTCTTAGTATGAAACTTCATACTACTGAGAAACGTAATCGTATCGTCTTCGCTTTTCTAGGCGAGGAGTTTACGATCCTTTTCCGAGTTGATAAGTGTACGGCGACCATTAGGTAACCGACCCCGAGGTCATCTGATATAGAAACGGAACAATGCTAGAATGAGATAGGCTTGTAATGGGTCATAAGCCAATTTAACGCACTTTAAAAAGTTCTCTTGCTCTTCGAGCTTCGATTGATTGCGTCTACTTTTTAATTTCAGGCTGACGTGTTTGGGCGTTTTACGAGTTATCACCTCCAGAACATCATTAAGATACAATTATGGCGCCAAAAATGCGCATCCGCGTGTATATATATACCTAGATAGGTATAATTCCACTCCAATTAAAAACGCCTTATTAGCTTTCGATATAAAAATTCTATGACGTCCAAAACGGCAACACCAATGACTCCTCGATTTAATCGACTTATCGAAAAGTAATAATTAAAAATAACATATACAGTGCGTGTTATCTACTATCAATTATATCAATTAGTAGAAATTATATATTAATACGACCGCCCCAACGCTAGCAGTATAAAGAGTGAAATGGGTCTAAGTGCACTCGGCAAAAAATAATTAAAAACATATGTGAATTTGGTAAGTCTTTCTATTCTCATGTTACTCATCTACATATCTTAGGCATGTACTGAACCAAAAGATCTGGATTAAATAATTTTGTGTGTGATTTTTTTGTATAGTATGTATTTATAGTGTTGTTTGCTCTATGATTGCTTTATTAAATAAGAAAGATTTATTCCTTAATATGTATTACCTACTTAAATCTTATTGTATATAACCAGCCCACTCGGATAATCCGACAAATGTACCCTGTATATCTATCTATACCTTTACCTATCTGTGTTTGGCTTGATTGTTATGTACTATTGAAGACTGATATTTTCCCCTACTATTGCTAATTGTGGTACTAAAATTCACTGCAAAGCTTTTCCGGATCAATCATCAATATAAAATACACAATATGTTACGTTTTAGTTCGATCCCATTTGCAACGGTAACATCTTGCCAATCTAGGCGTGCCAACTTCACTGAATTTATTGATTCAAATAAGTTATTAGACACTGTTATTTATCGATAGTGTATTATATTGATTCATATTACTATACTAGTCTGATATTGATGATAACAACTCGAATATTTTTTAGTTTTAAGTGTCTCGCCTGCTTGCAAATAATAAAATAGAGCTAAGTTTATTATAATAATTGTAATTCAGTATTAGCAGAAGAATATTAACAATAAAACTATATTTGGGTAAATTCCATGAAGCTCAAGTCATTCACATTGAGCTCCTAAGCCCTTTTTAGCTGAAATGCTAATTGTGCGCTTTGAAGATAATGGTGGTAATCGCTGAGTAATAAACTTAACTCTTATCGGTCCATAAATATGTAATTTATAACCACGGATTAATATCTTCTGTAATACTAACAATTTCAAAAGATAATAAATTCGTACACGTTCCGACTAATAATATAGTAAACAAAGACAAACAGTGTACCTATACTAAACGTAGTCTTAGAAAAAGGACTTACCTATCGTATTAAAATAAAAGTATATAAAAAGCCAACCGCGCAATTAGATGAAGGATTCAAAAATCACTATTCCAAGCAAAAAAGTTGATGATGATGATGATTAACGTCTAAAAAAAGTTGCCACGTCATCATTGTGCGTCGCTAGATGTGTGTCCTATGTTCCTGGTAGACCGTGGTGGACGAAGGAAGGGCAACGCATCTATATGACCTCTACGAGGATGTTTTTTGGCGTCAGTAGTTTATAAAACGCTTCTTTTCCGTGAGAAAGATACTCCTACTTTTTGGTAAGAATCGAGAGCGTCGCCAGTCGAAGGTCCAGTAAGGGGCATAATGATATGGAGAACGGGAAATGTATGAATCAAGGGTAATCAACAAATGAAAGCAGTCTTGTAATACGGGTCTTATCTCTAGGGAGGGATCTCCTCCTCCCTGGCGACGCCCTTGGTAGGAATCAGTCTACCTTTTGACCTTGAATCTACATTTATTAAAATGAAACAATAACTGAATAATATTAATAATAGAGTAGATACCCACCTAAATAGCAGTCTCTTCACTTTATTTTCAACAACAATAAGTGCCGTTTCACATGCGAACGGTTGCGGCGCCGTGTAAAGTAGTGATGTATGAGAAGTTAAGCCGTTTCATGTGAAAGCTGTTTTAACAGCTCATACATTACTACTACACGGCCGGCGCGGTGACCGTGCCGTACATAACCGTGCCGTAACCGTACGCGTGTGAAAAAGCACTAAGACATAATATTTTTTTTTCTTTAACAGGGTAGATAGATAGCACTTGGTAGGTATAGATAGGTACTCTATCTTCAATACCTATCAAAATCAAACTTTCTAAAATAGAATCATTAATTGAATATAGATAAGAAATCTTTTTGCATCCTTAATGAGTGACGAAATATTGCATAAGATTTATTCATTTATGAAACACGAATGCCATTACAGAAAATCTAATATATAGGAAATGTCGAGCGAGCCTTAGAAAAAAATCCGCAATTTTTTAAGTGGAGATCAAACATGTCTGTAGAGTTTCTCTATTTTTTTTTCTATAGTTTAGGGGGAAAAACGAATAGTCGGCTTACCGAGATGAAGGTGATTTCCGACGCCCACAGACAGCTGCGAAACCAGAGAGATTTAGGATGAGAAAAAGAGTGATTACAGATATGTTTCATCTGCACTCACGTCTTAGGTCATGTTTCTTAAGAGGCTTCTTTTATTTATTTTATTCTTACCAATATCAACAGCACACCAATGTTGCTACCGCCAAATAAACTACATCACGATGACGGGGTGTACGAAGAAATAAAGCAACATTAAATTCATAATGAAGTAATACGTTTACTCGAATATTACTTACTCATTAAAATAAAACGACTTTGAGGGATTTATTCGCGGTTTATTTATTTTACAAGCTCGTTTCAGAAGCTTTAAAACAACCAATCACTGGTGGTCCTCCCGTTAGAATTATTATATGAACCGGGATAAGATCCATTCAAGTTGTTTGTAACATTATTCACGGGTGGTCCTCCCGTTAGAATTATGAAATAAACCGGGATAAGATCCATTCAAGTTGTTTGTAACATTATTCTCAATTTTAATCTAATACAAACGTAATTCGAAAAGAATCTTATCATGAGACGGTATCGTAAATTAGAGTTATAATAAGATTGCGGTTCGCAATATCGGGTTGTAAAGTTGACGGATATCCCCGGCATTTTATAGCTGCACTAATATCCTTCTTCTTCATATCAGTCTTGTCCAGATAAACAGAGACTGCATATTTGACTTTTTATCGTTGTTACCGAAAAGCGCTTAGACATGCAACTTGTGCGCGATAACTTGGGACCTTGTTGGCAAAACTTGGACTTGCACTTCCCCGATGTCGCTCTATAGGGCGAAATTGGGAGCGGTGCGAAGGCATCGAACGTGGAGTCGCACTCCGACCTTGTTCCAAGTTATCGCGCAAGAGTCATAAACGTTTAATTTTTACCTTTATTATTTCGCTACTTTTTCTTTGTGACGTTTTTTAAATAAGTATTTATTATTTCTTACTGCAAAGAGCGTTTAAACTTTAATGGTGTAAAGGGGACGAACATAACAACTTACACAAATAGACAAACTTACATTTGTGAACGTGTGTACTTCTAAATAAAATGAACTAAACATAATATATCCCAAAGGGGCCCAAATAGGTGAGAGGAGGAAGAAGGGCAACGCATCTGTTTATATCTAAGCGGATGTCTATGGGCGTCGGTAATCATGAAAATGGGCCCGACGCGACGGCTCGCTTGCCAAAAATATCCGTAAATATTCAACAAGAAATTATTTTTTTTTCAACTATTTTAGTTGTTTATGCACTTAATAAGTACTTAAGGTCTTAGATCATAATCATAAGGGCGACAGCACACACGCTACATTTAGCAGCGGCGATCGGCGATTTTGCGACTCTCCGTTCAGTCGCGGTATCGGAATCATGCGATTTAGCGACTGCTCCGATGCTCGATCGGCAACACTAAAGTGCACACATCAGAACCTTTTTCTAATTATGTACTTAATTTATTTTGTTAAATGTATTCATGTGTGCATCGCTAATTATATTTTCGCCGCCTGAGTTTCCCAAAAAAACTAATTACTTCAAATTTACTTTATTTAAAATTAAAACTTACAATATAATTATTACGAATCTAAGCTAGTGAACTCGCTCGAAGTTAGAGGCAAATTGGTTGTCCATTTCTTCCATCGCGCCATCGCGAACCAGGTTACACGTGTGCAGAGTCAGCGTGTAGTTTCCCTGAATTCTGCCGTTGCTATTTCATCAAAGATCATGTAAGTGGCAGTGACGACAGTGAAATTCGTCGAAGATTATGTACTATACCGATGTAGAGGTGATATGGACTTGTAGAATTATTCTTGATTGTAAAACTGTAGACGTGTGTTATATTTAACATGCTGCTGTCCTTTTAAGAAATAAATAAATAAACAGTCGCAGCTTATACGCAAAGCGACTAAATTGTCGCGTTTGGTGTTTTTAAATGTGCCGCAGGGAGCGTCTGATCTCTGCATTTAGCTTCTAAAAAAACGGCTAAAACGTCGATAGCCGATGCTAAAAGTAGCAAGTGTGCGGTGGCTCTAACTTCTAAGGCAGCATCACATATGATGTTGTTACCACTCGTAACAAAATTCTCTCTTTCCATTTTCGTCTCATACTCTATATTATATATACTTCATAGTACCTATTAGATTTTCTACTACAGATAAACCATTATTAACAGATAACTGTGTTTAACTTTACAGCTAATTAATTCAACTTTGGCAAATTTCTTGGTAGGCATAGATAAAAGTCATCAAAATATTTCATAAATAACATAATCGCGCAATTATAACTAGGGCTGGCAACAACTGGTTCGACACAGGCAATAAATTATAAGCTCCTGATAATTAATTACACTTAAAATTTGTTTGTGAAGATGAAAAGTGAGTTTACATTATTTTGTTAATTTGTTACCTGTACCCAGCGTGCGTTGCTACGCGTGGCGCCATGTGTCCAAATTGGTCGTACCAGCTTAGAAACCATAGTGGGCTCATGCACAACAACTTTGCTAAAGATCATCACATGATCAAATGTATAGTTTACGATTCTATAAGGATCATAAAGACAAACATTAATTTATTATTAGGGATATATATTATTAGAGAAATATATATTGTTAAACATTTCACATACTCAACGACATTGAAAAAAAAAGACGATTGCATCATAGTTTATCACCGGCATACCTACATGGTCAACGCTCGAAATTCGAAAACAAAAAATGAGATGCAGTTGTTTCAAGCCTGAACGCGTTAAGCAGCTCATACATTTCTCGCCGGTCGTGTCGGTTCGCCGTCTCGCAATAGAGATACGAGTTTTAGCAACAGATAGTACGACGTTGCATGCATACATGCATGTAGCCAAATTAGGCCGGCACGACCGGGGAGGTACCTCTAGCACACACGAAACCGGCGTAAAGTGACAGCTACGCTGCGGTTTCGAGCGGTGTGCAAGTAGCCCACGGAGGGGGGAAGAGGAAGGAGGGCTACGAAACATACTGAAATAAAGATTTTTCTATTTCTATTTCTATTTCTAAACTTTACAACCTCTACGCGGATGTTCATGGGGGTTCGTAGTCATCAAAACGGCCCCGACTGCTTGTCCCTTCATACCATAAAAATGCGGAAATATACAGAGCATATTTTGTGTCTTGGCACAAAATTGTGCGCTTGTCCTGCAACGGCTAGCCTCTATTACAATGGTTCCCAACCAGTTCTCCGTGAACCTCCAGTGGTGGACGCACAGAATGATATAAAAGTGGTCCCTTGCCAAGAAAAGGTTGGGAACCCCTGCTCGATTAAGATGGGCGCCGTAAATTTCGGCTACGGCAGGGAATTGAAACAAAATTATAAGTACACGATAGGTACTTTGACTCGTTATCCAAGCAACAGCTTCCTGTCTATTTCGGTCGAACAAACACGTTTGATGTACTAAGCATGTAGATTGTATCTTCGGTCAATTATCGGTGATAACAACGTGTAATCTCCTGATGGATTCATGTTAGATCCTTGTACCGATAAGGGAAAGAACATTAAAATTACAGAGTGAAATACGTGCGCTAATCTTTTATTTGTGTGTTACAATGCGACACTTCCTACAACTCTTGTTTTGAAAATACTCAAGTGCGTATAATATGTATGTTCTTAGATTGAATTGATCAGTTTTTTTCAGAACAGCATTAAGTTACCACGCGACGGAGCCTTGAATACACAAACATCTGCACAAGTAGGGGATATGATGGTTGCCCCTTTCCTTAAATTTGACCATCTCCTCTATAACAGAAAACGCTGTAGCATAGCCCTTGCCTTGAACTTTGAAGTTATGCGACGTAAAGGTTTCAGCTAGGGTTGTCAACATTATATAGTATACTGCAATCAAATATAGTGCTCTAGGTTTAGAATAGGTAGGCGGGCCAAACTTATTGAGGCATTGAGCATCAATAAACACGATTTTTCGCTATTTGCAATATAAATATTTCAGTTGCCAATAGGTGTAAATTTTAAATAATATAAATATCTCTCTACCATATTGGGTAACTGCTAAGAAAATCTGATACTTTTCAAACTTTACCAAACACCGATTCGTTTTAAACAGTCAAGTACACAAATCTAAGCCACAGGTACACACAGAGGCGTTGAAGTCAAACTTATAAATACTCATATTTTGTTTACGAAAAAAAAAAACGATCAGTGTGCAGTAGTGGGCATGACCGAAACATCATACACACGTTCGTATTATTGTTATACAGACATGTTGCCCACCTTCCTCTGTCTTTCAATGGGCCGAGGAGAGCTCACAATTTTTTTTTATCATGGAAGACAAACAAGCACTCGTTCCTCCTGGTGGAAAGACACATCCGACACCTATAACACCAAAGATGTTAATGGTGATTGCGCGAAACGCTATTATAGCATTGCTGTATCTTGCGGTGGTAGCATGTTAGATTTCGAGAGAGATTTTGATTTCTTTTTTTATGATATAGGGGGCAAACGAGCAGCTAATTAGTGAGTACCGTCGCCCATAGACATCCGCCAAACTAGGTGTCTTGCAGACGTGTTGCCGGCCTTTAGGAAAGAGGAATGCTCTTTTCTTGAAGATCCCTAAGTCGTTTCTTATTTCGTCGGTGTATTCGGTTGAAAAGCAGCTAAGCAGCAATTGCGACTATTTCATTCACTTGCAAGTTATAAACTGCTCCAATAAAATTAGACAGCAGGTCGAGCAGGTAGGCATTTATAGAAGTTTAGCGGGTATGAGTCTTGGAGCATTTACGAATCTGCCGTCATCTAAACGTCGTCCTAGCCGACCTCGTCAACGGCGGCCGTCTATATAGACGCGCCATCTGCGCAGGACATATTATAGTGCACAAGTGTGCGTTCACCCATTATTCCCTTATTCTAATATTCCGATGGGACGGCAGTCCGACACGACCGGAGAGAAATCAGGTGAAGGACCGACGGCTTAACATGCACTCCGAGGCACGGGGGTGTAACACCGCCAACTTTCGAAATCCGGACTGTTATTAGAAATTGAAAATTCCCAATAAAAATTTTTGATCCGACCCGGGATTCAAACCCAGTCCTATCTGTGGTTGAACACGCTAACCACTGGACCACGAGGCAGTCTATCCAGATTTGTAAGGCACGTATACTTACAACTACTGGTAACGATAGTAGATAAAGTGGCTGTGTTTTACCCGTGTTACGAAAACGGCTGCGGATTCAAAGCCTAGTTAATTTTCTTGGTTTCATGCTGCTATAACAAAAATCTTATATCTATACCATTTTTTGAAGTTATAAAACACAGGTCCTAAGGGTACTGGGGCGATGTATGGGGCTAGACTAAATTGGTGTGGTTAGTCCACAGATATTATTATCATGGCGCAATGGGACATAAGAAGTCGTTGTGATACATATGTTAATGCAATAAAAATAAGAATGTCTGTAACAACATAGACAGTAAAAGTAGCAAGTCAATCGCGTTGTCTATAAATGCCTATGCCGTCATTTACCATTTCACTTTCGTTGGGCTATTCTGAAATACAATTATGATAGATATGGGGAGAGAGGTCAGGTCACGTGAAAATTGATCACTAATGCCTACAGACATCTACAACACCAGAGGAGAATTACTCCCCTTGTAGACTCAGTTCGCCCCTTACAAACCTTACAACAGTTTGGGATCTCTAAAACACGTGTATAAAGTAATGAAACTTCTAAAGTCGCCGTTGATTTCTTATCGTCTTACTATAAAGCATTAGCTATTACAATCGAAAATCACTGCCTACGACTCGTTTATCTTTCTTATCAATGTGATATTGGGGAATTGATTTACTTCTGCAATTAGATCCTAAAGTGGACTGAGTAGAATCCAAAATAGGTTTGCACGTTTGATATTATGATGCATGGTTTATATCAACTCATAGGAATTAATTCCGACGAAATTACCTTTGTTTTGTCATTTTTACCGACGCGACGTCAAAATTATTAAAAAAACATGAAGTCTCTAGTCAATTTTATAAAGTAACTAGCGCTCCATGTTTTCAGCTGCGTAAGTTTCGATCCCAATATTTATCGAGTTGAAAAGTAGGTGTTTGCGATTCTCAGAACTACCCTGCATATGCACATAAAATTTCATCAATATCGCTCGAGTCGTATCGGAGGAGTATGGTAATTAACATGACATGGGAATTTTATATATGTAGAGATGTTATTACTGCTGGCCCATGTCCATTTCTTTGGACGTAAAAACAAAATTTGTTCCGTTATTATAAAATACAGCCAATGTTACTCCTGAATAATGTAGTAGTCTTTTATTAGTGCAAGAATTATCATGATAGGTTCTATATTTCCGTGGAACATCAATAATAAGTTACAAAGTTTGAAACTTTGCTTAGTTATAATAATTGTATTAATAATTTTCTGCTGTATTATTTAAACAATTAATAAGGTTAAGTAAGAAAACTATTGGATATCGTGAAAATCTTTGATTTTCTGAACCAAATTCTCGAATAAACCACTGTTTTCACCGCAGGATGCGAGCAAAAAGTCGCACTTATAAGAAAAAGTAAAATTTCGTAATAATAATGTGTATATCGTATGTCAATTGTAATAGTATGTACAATACAATAAATGGGTAAAAGTATGTACAATACAATAAACAAAACATTAAGAAAATCTTTAATTTCCCGGTAGGTACTTGTAGTCATTCAGTCATTCAATAAGCACCTACTATGTAGATATGTAAAAAATGTAAATTAATTGTCATGATTGGTATCATTGATCGGGTCCTGTCCGAAATAAACATCAAGAGTCTTCTCAACTGGCGCGTTTGCATAAAGAGTTAGAAGAGAAAGCAAGAGATGTAGGGATCGTGATATGTGGCACTCTGTTATCTCTATATATCCCATTAAGGAACTGGCGTTAGAATGTCCTCGTTGAATTACTTCTAATCTAATGCAACATTTAATTCACGTCTCGATTTGGTTTTAAAAATAATTACATAATTTGCTCTTTCGTATCCGCCACTTAGAAGTTCTTAGTATTATGTTGACGTGCCTTGTTAGTCATGGCACGATAAGCGGTCATGATCAATGTTCGAAATTTCCTTAAGGTTTCTTTTTATCGCGTTTATCAGACACAAAAATTCGATTTATTTGTTACGCAATCGCACATGATTGACTGCACTGTACCTCCACTGCAATTGCAGACGATTACATCGCTATTTTACATTTGTTACCTGGACAATCCATTATTTTAAAGCGGGTGTGGTCACAGGTCATAAGTCATTAAAGGAATAATTGTTGAACAGATCTGAATGAAATATGATATATAATGTTTATTTCGAATTATTTTAAAATTACTTTCTATACCGAAAATTAATGATTCCATTGTACATTGGGAAGAATTTTACGCGAATGAAAACGTACGTTACGTAACGTACGCAAATATTTGTATAAATAGTGCGCTGACTTAGCGCATTATTTGCATGGATTCTCAGAAATATTTTGACGTATCGATAATACTTTTTTGATATGATATCCAAATATCTGCTATAATTTCATTGTAAGCTTGCATGTAAACCGATGTTTTTGAATTTAGATATAATCATAACGATATCATGCACATAATTGTATGTAAGTAGCAAGTGCGCCTCATATCAAAATCGTTTACGATTTATGAAGCAATACAATAACATCGTTGATTGATATGCATTTGTTTGACATTATCTAGGATTATGTGTGCATAAAACAAGGGACTTTTTTGAATATCAAAGCCTGCTTAGGAAAGAAGATTGCATAGATTTCTTTCTTTATATCTCTATGGAAGATTGATGCAAGAAACAAAAGATAAATATGCTTTAATAGAAATAAAAAGAAAAAGATACAGAGTCAAATCAAAGTGAGGTTCCAAATCTCAAGTCCTACATTTTTGTAGTCTTTTATTTAGGACATCCTGCATCTGACTGCTACTTTTCCAAAATCCATTAAGGATGGCAATGTTAGCTATCATCATAGGTCTTTACCTGTTTCATATCCGCCCACAGAATATATAGGAACATGTGCACATTTAGCCAGTTATCATAGATAAACGGCTTTTAGATAGAATATTGATATTTAATAGATATGCAACAAAAGAGCCGCTCTAAGACTAATACCTTTTAATTCGTTATAATTAATCAACAATAAATTATTATCTAATTAGATAGTAGAAAAAAAACACACTTTAATCACTTACAACTATACTGAGTGTTCTTTTCTGTATGTCAATGTTTCGTCACAATTTGAAAATTTTACATAAACATATAGGTACTCCTTTGAAGCTTAGATAGTATAGACCAGGACATGTTTAGGGAATATTATTTTAGCAAGCTACAATCATAGTTTAAAGATGAGAGATTCAAAACAATATAGATTGTTGAGCATATAGTCTTAGTATAGACTAAGACTAGCGGCTCTCCGCGGTTTCGCCGTATGTTTCGTTCACCTGGAAATTTCGAGATGAAAAATAGATGTTAGCCGATTCTCAGACCTACACATATGCACACAAAATGTCATGATAATCGGTTGAGCCGTTGACTAACACTGTGACGCAACAATCCACGTCCATAATCCATACGACGACCTCCAGGACGACCGGCGTGGTGTGCTCCATTGGAGTATTGGGACCAGGGGTCAGGATGGGAACCTGACCTCATTGCTCGGTTCCGGCGTGGAGTTCGGACTACTGCAATGCAGCAGAACAGTCCCTGAGGAGGAGTCTAACCTTTTCACCGAGGCCAGCCTGTCGATGGAGGGATCCTGTTGCTTGTAGATCCGGGACCCTCCAACTATAGCGGCTGAAGGTACCGCAACCCAGTTTAATCGGTAGGGGCAACCCCGTTGCCGAGCCCGACACTGCACCCGATTGAGGCCGGGCTCCTGGGTAGCGTGCGTAAAGGCATTCCTCTGCGTTACCAAAAAAAAAGTACGAATGCGAGTGAAGTACGCGGGTTATGCGGGTGAACTGCTGTAGCCAAAACACTGCTTAGGCAACTTACACGCAACTACTTACACAAGCAACACGAACACTTTATGTAATGTAATTATTCCGAATTATTCATGTAAATAAGATTACTCTTTGTGGTTCTGGTGGCTTTGGCAAGACTAGATTGTAAACAAGAAGGGTGGTTCTATGTGGGATCGGATAGATACATGTCAGAATCGTACGCAGGAGCCATCTGTAGCCCAAAAACTTACATACTCTACATGTAACAAAAATGTTAACCGTATATTATGTTTTATTTTGCAGAAATGAATATATTATTATTATTTATACTCTTGTTCGGTATCGCCCGAGCAGAGTTTTTACCCAATGGGTGTCCCGCCAACTTTGGTGTACCTCTCCTGCTGCCGCACGAGACAGACTGTGGCATGTACTATCAATGTAGCAATGGTCAGAAGATTTTAATGCCATGCGGAGCGGGAACGTTATTTGACGTGCAGTTACAGGTGAGTTGTTTAAAATATTCAAAGTACGGCATGGGCGTACCGAGGGGGGGGTGTGTGAAGGG
>LUGF01033561.1:63416-77107 GCA_001625245.1 Calycopis cecrops | reverse complement strand
CAATTTCGTGTAAGCGAGAGGTACCTCCCCGGTCGTGCCGACCCCATTCGACTGCACGTATGCAGTGTGGCACTACCTCTTACTGAACTACGTGAACAAACTATAAAATGTTGAGGGGTCTGAAATATCAATGGAGGCGTGGCGTGCGTTCGGTGTAACCATAGCAACGCATGTGAGCAGACCGTCATTTTTCTTCAATTCAGCTAAGTGGAACTCACATTTGTCACCGGATCGAAGAGGTAATGGAACGGGCAGGTGAACCTGTGAGCCAACTGACGCCAGCAGATAATGTACTGTGTTTTATCGTCTTGAACGACTAGCGCGTTCAGTGGGTTGTTTTGGCACCGCTTGTCATCGTCGTCGTCGCTGCCTCGACTTGGCTCGATCGACACCGTGCACAGCAGCAGCAAGAGCAACAGTTTCTCTGCAAAAAACATTAACCTTTTAAAATATGACAGGTATTAGTTGTATGTTAGTATTTTTTTTTTTTTTATGATATAGGAGGGCAAACGAGCAGCCGGAGCCATTTTTATGACTACCGACGCCCACAAACATCTGCATAGAGGCTATGCAGATGCGCTGCCCTCCTTTCTCCTCCCACCTCCATGGGCCACCGGCTACTTACACACCGCACGAAACGCGACAGCACAGCTGTCACTTTACGCCAGTCTCGTGTAAGCGAGAGGTTCCTCCCCGGTCGTGCCGGCCAAATTCGACTGCATGCAAGCATGCAGTGTGGCACTACCTCTTACCAAACCAAAGATGTTAGTAGGAGGTAGTGCCACTGCACGCTTGCATGCAGCCGGGCCGGCACGACCGGGGCACCTCTCGCTTACACGAGACCGGCGTGAAGTGACAGCAGCTGTGCTGTCGCGTTTCGTGCGGTGTGTAGGTAAGTAGCCGGTGGCCTATGGAGGTGGGATGAGAAAGGAGGGCAGTGCATCTGTATAACTTCTATGCGGTCTATGGACGTCGGTAGTCATGAAAATGGCTCCGAATGTTCGTTTGCCCCCCTATACCATAAAAAAAATATTTTAATCCGAAACTATTGAAAATAAGTTTACGACAAGTATACGAAAATGCTTTTTCAAACAAGTTAAACAGCGAAAAAACATAAACATGCTTTGTATCGATTCGTACAGCGAACGGCAACCTCACGGGGAATGACCCCGGCCGGTCATAGTTGGCGATTAGCTGCGATACAGTGTGTACGAAGTGAGAAAAAACTTTGAAAAATTCCTGTGGCTAATTTATTGCTCCAATTGATCTGATTTTTGTTGTGTAGCCCGAAAATAATACACTAAATATGTGGTTTCATTTAATGCCTCTCGCTTTTATCAACCTTGTATGTTTAATTTTAATTGTCATATTTCCGCATAAATATTTTAATTGCCACATGAGACAACTTGAAACATTAATTTGGTCATTTTATTTATTTCAATAAGTATCAGCAAAAACAAAAATTTATGTAATTTTATTTACCTACTTTGTACCAGTTGGTTTTAATAAAATAAAGACAGTAAATATTGTTATTTCGTTTTATTTCATCTAAGAGTGTTAATTATATTATGTAAGAAAATACATTTTTCATCGTTCATTATTTTTTAAAAATATCTAAAGTTATTTGTCTAAATACCAGAAAAAATATATTAATCTTGAAATAAGTTCCTTTATGTTAAATAATTTACATATAAGGAATTATTAGATTCCACTAATAGCCATTCGGACATTTTTCCATTTGTTGGTACTCCAGAACTGCTAATGTGCGGTTCTAAAAAATCTAATACGTCTTAACATATTAAGTGTAACAAATAATGTACTTAATTATAATAATAATCTTTCTAAAAAAACTGCATCAAAATCGGTAGAGCGAGGCGTGCGGTAATCTGAAGCTAAGAACCTCAATGTATTATGTTAATTAAAAATAAAATAAAGACAACAGTGTCTCACCCATCTTCCTAGCTGACGGCGGCTGCTGCGGCACACGACACAGTCCTAACATATTTATTACGTGTGCGATGTAATAAGACTGCTGATTAACAAGCGACGCAAATGGATTAACTCGACTTAAAAAAAAAAGAAAAATAAAAAGAACTGGTTCTGTTTTTTATATTTTTTAAGAATTTTGTTGCCCTTAAGTCTGTTAAGTCTGCTCTTGGATTTGTTTTTCATCCTTCAGGTACTAGGATGACATACCTATAGATACCTCCTACATTTATAGCTTTAAATTTTTAATATTACTAAAATATTTTAAAGTTATTTATGTAGTAAGGGCTCAAGCGGAAGGTCGGTCGAACTCGCACAATTAACAACAAAATATACATTCAAAAAATTCATGATAAAAGGTGCCTCAATTACAGGCAATCTCAACTTTCTTAAAGTTATAGAGATACATACTTATCACGCGTTTCCGAAAAAAAATGCCTTGACAGACGTACAGACAAACATACCTACAACAAAGTGAAGTGAGTGATATAAGAGTTCCGTTCTTCTTCTCTTTGTGATACGGAATAATATTAAGAATGAAAAAATAGACGTTAGACGCAAAAATTGCATTTTGCAGACTGTATGTACCCATTGTACTTAAAAATCTACATACAGAGATATGTTATGTATATAACATAGACTAAATAAAAAGTACTTTTTATTTACTCTATGGTATATAATATTTAAAAAAAACACTAGCAAGCTCGCATTTTTTACGTTACAGATATACATTTGTCCTACGAATTTTAACATAACTCAGAAAATAATTTTAAATTTTTATTATGTTTCGAATGTACTGTGGTGAAATTTGTTAGTCCAGCGCGGCCCATGTATGGGGACAGCGGGTAGACTCTCAGTTACCCCTCGCGTACCATACGCTTAGCGGTTCTCTTAACCTTATCCTCCGAAGGTACGCAATGCACTTATAACCCTTAGTCGAAAAATTAAATTAAATTATTTATTTGGGATGACAAAAATAATGTTTTAGGAATTTTTTTAGAACAAAATATATTGTTTTTTGTGACTGCTAGTGTATTATTTCATAATTACTTTTAATAATGCATAGCAAATTAATGTAGTGTAAAATATTGAGATATCAGCGGATCGAACGTAAGTACTTATTAACCGATTTCAAAAAATATATTCGACACGTGTAGGTATAGGTATCAAAAGAAAACCTCAAATTAAAAAAGTAGTTAAGGAACGCTTGTGTGGTAAGGGATATTACAAAGTAATAGATTATATGACAGATACCACACCTTGGGTACCTCTCCCAGGCTACTTCTATACAAAAATAAATGTAAATTATATTTTTTATTGTATTTAATTAACAACGTATAATGAAGAAATTAATAAGGCCCGCTGAGTTTGTTTCGCCGGTTCTTCTCAGGGCTGGGCTAGGGTGGAACCGGTGGTAGATGAAATTTTTGACGTTCAGAATGCAATTTTTTAAATTCTATTTTGGATTAAAAATTATTTTGATTTTGAAAAGATTATAATCGGAATTGCAAAATATTCACAAATAGGATATTTTGTTACAAATAGTATATAAATGTACGTATCTATGTTTGTCTAATTAACTTCAAGATCTTCCCTTTTTTTTTGCTTTTCTGGTTTTTGTATATTGTTTCACTCATCAATAAAATCAGTTCAGTTTCTTACCTATTACTTATTTTGTTTATACTCTGAGTACTAACATAAGCCGATATAATCCGATTTATATCAGCAATTCAATAAAAACCTTATTCCACACCTCATACCTAAGGTTTAAAATATAACAAAACATGAACTCATACTATCTCTACTCATCTCTTATCTCGCTCGCTATATCTATTGCGCGACTTTTGACTTTTTTATAACAGCTGACGTTCGGCTAAGCAAATGACGAATGCCAATCCAGCCAGCTCTCGTTTGACCAATGCCTAGTGATTTTGAAAGGTGAGATTGGCTACTATCGTGTCTAAAAAAAAATATACTGCGCAGGTACATCTGTGTAACTTATTTTTGTGGTACATACCAACTAACTGCATTAGATGTTTAAAGAATATGCTACCTCACTCTTAATAAATGCGAAGAATGTTTACAAGCGCGGCTGATAGCACTTCTCGGTGTGCGACGGTCATGCGTAATTGTTAGTCAGTCAAATCGAGACCCTGTACATAATACACTAATACAAGCAATTCTTTGCTTGTGTGATTCACTTTAACTCTCGGAGAGACACTTCTTGTTGGTACGGAACCTCGGTGTGCGAGTCTGACTTATATGACGCTAGCGGACGCCCGTAACTTCATTTATTCGTATTACCGCAGTCGGTTAAAAAGTAGCCTATAGCCTTCCTCGCTAAATGGACTAACGACTAACTAACACCTACTGAGAGAATTTTTCATATCGGAGTAGTAGTTCCAAAGATTAGCGCGTTCAAACGAACAAAAAACAAACTTCAGCTTTATATTATCATCTAGTATAGACCAAGCTCCAGAGACCCACATGCGACGCTCTGCATGAGGATTCGACTAGATCTATCTCTTTAATTTACATTGTATGATAGATGTTACTGGCGCTTTTATTTAAGATAAATATTATATCACATAGCCTTTTTCTTCCACTGCCGAACCTAATCCTTAGATCAATGAATAAAGGTCAAATGATTTATAAAAATTACCTAACGTTTTTTTTTTTCTTTTTTTTTTTTTATGGTATATGGGTATGGGTATATGGGTTCTTTTATAGTACAGGGGGGCAAACGAGCGGTTGTAGCCATTTTCATGACTACCGACGCCCATAGACATCTGCATAGACTACAGATGCGCTGCCCCCCTTTCTCCTCCCACCTCCGTGGACCACCGGCTACTTACACACCGCACGAAACGCGACAGCACAGCTGTCACTTCACGCCGGTCTCGTGTAAGCGAGAGGTACCTCCCCGGTCGTGCCGGCCCAATTCGGCTGCATGCAAGCATGCAGCGTGGCACTACCTCTTACTAATTTTTTTTCTTTTATTCAAAGCTGAGACGGATCAGGTAGCAATGATACATTGCCACTGAATCGGGCAGGCAAAACCGGGCAGGTTACTCCAGCTAACATGACGCAGCCTTGTGTGGTGTGGCTATTCTATCACAAATCATGCGGGCAGGTTAATTCATAACAAATCAAATGCCAGAGCAATATTTTTTTCAACAATTTGTTCAAAGCCTGGATTTTCCAGTTTACTAAACATACACCTCAACTGATATTAAAAACTAAACTATAAAACGCAACACACTCTCCTCAATTTCTGCACTCCTGTTAACTTTAGTTTTGATGTTTTCTGTCACACTCGTATCTGTAATTGTAAAGTTTTATTTAATATAAGGGGCAAACGAGTAATCTCAGCCATTTTCATGAATACCGAATAGACATTCGCTTAGTTTTACAGATGCGTTGCCCTCTTCTCCCCCCTCCATGGACCACAGGCTACTTACACACCGTACGAAAGCGAGGTACCTCCCTGGTCGTGCCGACCCAATTTGTCTACATGCATGCCAGTAAAGTAGCACTACCTCTTGTTATCTATACTAATACATAATATAAAGCTGAAGAGTTTGTTTGTTTGAACGCCCTAATCTCTGGAACTACTGGTCCGATTTGAAAAATTCTTTCAGTATTAGTTAGACCATTCAGCGAGGAAGGATATAGGCTATTTTTTAACCGACTGCGGTAAAAAAACGGATTCACGTAAACGAAGTTGCGGGCGTCCGCTAGTTTTCAAGAAAAACAAACACTCAATTTATTCGATGGTATAAATTTATTTAGCACTTATTACTATTAACCGCTATCCCGACGTTTCGATCACGTGAACTCCCGGACTGTCAGTCGTCGTCGTCATCATCACTGAAATCATCACCATCTTCCCGTCTCAACTTCTGCTCCAACTCCTTGGCCGGATTGAACACTCCTGCGGTTTGGGCGTTGCATATAAAACATCTCGTCGATTTCTTGTAGTTCTCCAAAGCGCATTTCTCGCAAAAGTAATGTTTACACCTGAAATAGTATGAGAGGTTAGCCATAGAGTGGAGAGAGATCAGTGTGGCCGAACGAGCGTGGGTTCTTTTATAGTACAGGGGGGCAAATGCGCAGTTGGAGCCATTGTCATGGCTACCGACGCACATAGACATCTGCTTACAAGTTATAAGTACATATAAGTTGCTCTCCTTGCTAAGCAGGAGGTACCTTTCCGGTCGTACCTCTTAATGCAGGAAATATGGATGTGTGACACATGTTAGCGCATTATCCTGGGTACGGGGGACGGGACGATGCCACCTTGTCGTGGAGGCGGGGCTTATGTGCCTCTGTGATCCCCAAGGCTATGCCGGACAGAATTGGGCTGAGTCCTCCATCCGCCCCTCTGAATCAGCAGACGGCGGCGTGGATTGGGACGCATTGGTGGCGTGCTCTCTTAGAGTGCCGAGGCCAAGGGTCAGGATGGGAAACTGACCCCAATGCACGGTTCCGACGACGTAGTAGGGACTGTTCAGAGGCAGCCGGGCAGTTCTCAAGGAAGAGAATTCTGGACTCTTTGCCGAGGCCAGCCTGTCGCTGGAAGGATCCTGTTGCTTGCAGATCCAGGACCCTCCAATTATAGCGGCACCTGCAGGGGCTTAGTCGGTATTACACTAAGTGTCGAGACCGACATAAGTCTAGATGCCACCGGGGCTCCTATATATCATACGTAAATGTATTCCCCTGCGATACAAAAAAAAAAATGGTAACAAGGAAGAATGTTTAGTAGAGATGTGCCAACTATTACTTGACTAGCCGACTAATCGGTTGTAAGTCCCCAAGAAGGACCAGCCCTGCCTTTTCACAGGGGCCAGACTGTCGCTGGAGGGATGCTATTATGATACGCATTAGAAGCACGACTTTGAAGCGTGGCTGTCGCCAGCCGACCTACAGACGCTGTCATGTGAAGGGATTCGCTGTGCAGCGCTTCGGTCGCACGACAAAAACACCTATATTCTTATGTGTAAGCGCTTTACGCTTTATAGAAAGTGGGTAGGGCCATGCTGTATGCATGCATGTAGCCGAATTGAGCCGGCACGACCGGGGAGGTACCTCCCACTTACGCGAGACCGGCCGTAAATTGACAGCTTTGCTGTCGCGTTTCGTGCGTGTGTAAGTAGCCCGCGGCCCTTGGAAGTGGGAGGAAGGAGAGAAACGCATCTGCTTACCTCTATGCCATAGGTTCCCAAACTTTTTCGTCTAACGCCCACTTTGAAAATCAGTTACTTCGTATCGCCCCCTTATTAGTTATTACACCTTGATATTCAAAGACAATTATGTCGTTTCTGGCCCCTTACCGCCCCCCTCTGAGCATTTAGTGCCCACAAGGGGGCGTTATCGCCCACTTTGGGAAAGACTGCTCTACGCTATGTACCTATGGGCGTCGATAGTCTTGAAAATGACTCCAACTGCTGCTTTGCCCACTATACAATTCACTACCTGGTAACTATCGGATCTGTAAAACTGTTCCTGCATATGAAGCACTTGAAGGGCAGCTCGTCGTCGCTGTGTATCTCGTAGTCGGAGTCGCCGCCCTCTCGGGCCTTCGCCTCCTCGCGCTCCAGCTGCCAGCCGTGCTTGTAGTCCGAGCGGTCGTGGAGGAACTTGCAAGAGTCTGGAATTATTCATTGACGATGATGATTAATGGTCACTGCTCACTTATCAACTCATGGAGTATCGCCTTCGCTTTTAGCGGCGAGGGATGCAATTACGTTACGTTTACCATTAATGTATGTTGCAGTATGGAGTTTCATACAAGGAATACGGAATGGCTCGAGGCGATACGTTTACGTTCCCCTTCTGAGTTGATAAGTGTGCGATGACCATAATTCAGACAGACAGACAATTGCAAACCTGCAAATTAGTAAGAGGTAGTGCCACGCTGTATGCGTGCGTGCAATTGGGCCGGTACGACCAGGGAGGTAAAGTGAAACCTACGTTTCGTGCTGTTTGTAAGGTGACGGAGGCCCATGGGGGGGGAGGAAGTAGGGCAGTGCATCTGTATAACCACTATGCGGATGTCTATGGGCGCCAGTAGTCATGAGAATGGTTCCGACTGCTCGTTTACTGCATGCATGTGGAAGTTGATTAGCCAGATAAAAAGTAGCTTTTCTTTGGAAAACATACAGTCATATTATTTTTATTCATCATGATCACCCGCTTTTCGTCGACTACTGGATGCACATGCACGCCACTGAGCTCGGCCTGTAGTTCCAGTCTCCAGACATTTTTTATTAATGAGTCACAGTTAGGGTCAATTCACACCAAAAGCGCGGCGAAGCGCAGCGAAGCGAAGCGCAGTTTATGTGTCATATGAATTTCAACTTTATAATAATTACTATAATACGCATCACCCGCATGAGAAACTCGAACGAGTCGCGCGGATTCCCGCGACTGCGCGAGACTTCGCTGGAAACCGCGCGGAAGTCGCGAGAATTCGATAATAAGTACTACAGTAATGAAAATAAAGTTTAAATTTATACGATACTGAAAGTGCGCTCCGTTTCGCTGCGCTTCGCCGCGCTTTTGGTGTGAATTGAGCCTTATCCTTCTATAAAAAAAAAACAGCTGTCATCGATTCTTACACTCGACTGGAGTATACTCCCTAAAAAGGAACAGGAACAATGGTGAGATGAGACATAGACATCTCATCACCGACTTGCACAGTATAAGTATGGAATATAAAATGTGAATTTACCTCCAAAGCCACAGAAACCGGTTTCCTTGTAATCTTTGCAGATGTCAGGTTGGTAGTCCCATCTGGAAAATACGAATATTTATCCAATATTACTTATTGGATTTATTTGTTTTTTTAAGTTTATGACGTTTATGATATTTTTTTTATGATATACGTTATTACGCAAAATTAGTCCGCATAAGAAAACATTTGTAGTCGTTAATTCAAGATGCCAACTACTTAAGCCCATCAAGCCCCACAATTGCTTATTCCGCACACAGAATGATACAGTGAGTCCTGCTTTTTCATGTCTGCAGCTGATATTCATCTATACTAATATTATAAAGAGGTAATATTTGTTTGTGTGTGTTTATATGTAAGGAATAGGCTCCGAAAATACTGGACCGATTTCAAAAATTCTTTAACCTTTGAATACTACATTACACATCTCAATAAAGGCTATTATTTACCATGGGAAAATGTTTCATTTCAATGGCTGAACCAATTGGGTTGAAATTTTGTATTTGTATTTCCATTGTTTCACAGACACAAATGTATTATCTATATATATATATGAATGTTTGTCTGTATGTCCTTTCTAGAATCGTAATGCATAATGCATTTGAGAATGTGATGATCTTTAGTACAGTTGTCCTGAATGCGCCCACCAAGGTTTCTAAGTTGGTACGATCAATTTTCGATAGATGGCGCCTCTGTCATTCCAATAAATTTTATACATACATTGCTATGATAGTCCACATTGACGTATCTGTTGGTGGCGTAGCATCGCAAGGTGCAGCTAGTTGATTTATAAGATTTTATCACGCGAATAAAGCTGTACTGTATGTGTCAGGTTGGCTCATTAGTGCATAAAAATCCAAATGTTCTTTCTCTTTGATAATAAATATATATATTTATTATCCTTATAAGGTTATAACCTTACCTAACTGTAGCTCTTAAATTAGCTGGAGCTCTAATGGGTCCCTTCCTCACTGATCCGGAGCTAGCGTTACCAGCTGCAGTGTCTCTCTTTTTATAATATTGGGCGTAATTATTAATTCCTCTATAGACCTGAAAGTCATAATTATAAAAACATTTTACTTACTAAAAAATAAAATCCAAAGAAAATAATATACGTGTACTTCAAAAGAATATTTTCTAATTTTTCATTTAAAATTTTATTTATTTATTTATTTATTTAATAATTAATGTACATGAAAAGAAAAAAAACTTATATACTAAACAGCAATAGATTATAAGGCAAGTACAAAGGTACAGCTTATTCCATACAGGAATCTCTTCCAGCAGACCTGATAAACGGAAATGTTTGTAAAGTTCAGGCCATATTTGGGTGTACATAAAAAAATTATACTTGAGTAAATAAAAAAAATAAAAATGGGAGACAATTCAAAATACCTTATCATCTGCTTGGCCTTGAAGTTCTTCATTAATCTTCTGAGCTTTCTCAAATATAGCTTGTGCATCTCGATCAGTTTCTGTATCCAATTCGTATGTTGCTGTGGCATTTTCTCTTTGCTGTTGTACTGAAAGAGTGGTGCTTACGTTTTTCTGGAAATTAAAATGTATAAAGTTATCTTAATACTAGTGGACCCGCGAAGATCAATATTCGATCTAAGTGAAACTTTTTTGTAATTAAAAACTAAATATCACATGACGTGTTATGACATTGTAACTAAGGTAAACAATTGATGTAGAATTTTCATTACTTGCAAAAGACACAATATAGAAACTTCATCATCAATAATTACATATATCTTATATATCACTGTGTCAAATGCTTGGTAGTATGTGTAAAGTTTTATTTATTAAATTAAAGTACTTTATAAACATTATTATTAAAATATATTAGCATTCTGAATTTCTCTTATACGTAAACTATAATTTTGCCAAATTTCATACTCCTCCGTCTGCACAATTTTCGTGAAAATATTCCTAAAGTTTTTGCTTCACATATTTATATATCGATTATATGGTATAATAAATCATTTCTTGTAATAATTATTTGTAGAGTTTATTTCCAAAAAACCAAAGAAATAACAGGAAAATTAGTAAAGCCAAATTAATTGAAATAGTGCTTTGTAGCTGGATTGGAAGGAGTACTACTACCATAGACTAGTAATCAAGTACTTTTGACTGAATAATTAATTATGCCTTTTTTGCAAATTATAAGTCATCGGTTTGATTCTCACCTAGATAAATTAATATAACAAGTATTTGCCTATAAAGACAACTATTAACACCATAAGCTTGGTTACAATTTTATATTGTGAATATTATAGATATATTCTAATATTATTAGTACTCCAATCCTGTAATCTAGTACTGATGATTCGAATACTATTTAATTGGTATTTTAGTTAAGACTCATCACTATATGAAACACAGGTAATAATAGTCATATTACACAATATACAGAGTAATAAATTGAGAAGGAACGTTAAGGTTTCATTATTTGACCATAAACAAGTGAAAATCATAAGTAGAATAACTAGAATACAGGTTTTACTTACCTTTTCATCATCACTACTATTAGCATCTGCAATTACTACCCTTTCTTTCTTCTGACCACCAGTTGATTGAATATTTGGATTAGATTTTGTCTGTTTCTTTGTAGGTAAGACAACTGTGGATTCTTCTGCGCTGTCTGAGCTGTCTTAAACAAGATATTATATTATTTACAGATCTTATACATCAATTGAAATATTAAAAAAATTGTAATAAAGCAAGATAAAAAGTGGACTTCAGTTAAATAGTTTAAAATAATCGAAAGACCAAGCAATTTTAATGAAAAGTAGCATCATAACATAACCTCAAACATTTATTACAAAAATCGATTCTATATATTTAATAAACTTTATTACCTTGACATAATACAGTAATAAGTTAGTAATATATTATTATAATGGTAGAAGATAGTTACATTAAGGATAAATTGTGCTAACCTTCTGTGCTAGATTGTTTTCTTTTTCGTCCACCTCTTACTTTTAGATTACGCTTTTTAAATGTTGAGGGAACTTCAACTTCTGCGTCGGACATTATTATTAATTAAATTAAACGTTAACCTCCACTAGATAATTAAATATATATATTTGTATACTTTTGTCTAACATTAAAAACATATTTGTTTGAAATTTTGGATTGACGTCAATTTCACAGTCAATTTCGAATTGTCAATTGTCATTTGTCAGTTTGATATTACGAATCAAATGTTCTTCTTCTCAAAAGTTTTACTCTCTGGGCGTGTTCCATTAAGCGTTCACAATGCTCACGGTCACGACCGTATTTTTTCCTGTTCTACTAGCTTATGAACGGACCCATCATGAACTCAAGTGGAATGGGTTTTGAGCTTAGAGCATATAACCAAATGGAGATGCCATACAAACGATCTCAGTGTAACTTTTTCGGCCATTATTTGCGGGAGGGGAGGTAAACACAGGTTTGTTAACAACATGCACACGTAGACAAAAATTTATGATGTGGTACATGCATTAAGTGATATTGAGAAAGATAAGAATGAATGTACAAACTGTTGCCGTTCTGAATTTGTTTTTAAATAATTTTAAATATGTATATATTTAATACGGAAAAATTATAATAGAATAATCTTTACATAACATTAATATAGATTATTATATTAAGGTTTTTATTTGGTAAAGTCAATCTAATAGTGTTCAAGGAATACTAAAGTATAATATAATATAATGCGATTATTACACAATACACGTAGCGTACTAGAGTTTGGTAGCATAATATGGAACCCATTATACACGATCCACTCTCAACGTATTGAATCCATCCAATGTTCATTCACGCGACATCTGGCCCGAATCACCCCAAACATTAACCATAGATGCTCTTATGAGGAGAGATGTAATTTCTTTAAAATCAATTCTTTGTCAGAAGGAAGGCGAATGCTTGACCTGGTTTTCCTGCGAGAGCTTGTGAATGGTTACATAACTTGTCCGGAGCTTACGGAACGTGTTTCCTTAATAGTCCCAAGATTAAATACCCGAATAAGACCCAGATCTATCTTATATGTTCATAGGTATAGAACCAATCTTGCTAAAAATAGCCCTATAACTAGAGCTATTGTTATATGTTATAATGACTGGCACAGAATTTTAGACTTAGACATCTTTCATGACCACTCCACGTCATACAGAAATAAATTACTAAGCCTGTAATTTCATCCTCCAATTTTATTTTATTTTATTTCAATTTTATTTCAGTTTAATTTTAATTTTAATTTTATCTTACTTTAATTTTATTTGGATTTTAAATATTTTGATTTAATTTAATCTAATTTTAATTTTATTTCATTCTTGATGTATTAATTGTGTTATTTTTAAGTAATGTTGTGCATGTCTATTATTAATGTAAACACAAGCACGTTTCGACATAAATGTTAATATATAGGTAGTGTTTATATTGTTGACATGACATATTAATAAATAAATAAATTAATTAATAAATAAATAAATTAATTAATAAATAAATAAACAATAAAGTTTAAAATGTGAACAGTCTAGCGTCAATCGTGCTGGACAATTAGGCTGCATCTTAGATCATTTAGTAAGCATAGAAGCATGACACTGCCACATACTACAATTTATTTGAAATACTAACTATAAAATATTTTTGTGTTAGGTATTTGAAATAGAAGAATAGTTTCTTAGGAAATGCCCAATCAGCATATAAATCTTAAATATTATGTATGTATATATTTGTATTTCTATTGAGTATTTTTATATACATGTCAGTAGTTTAAATACTGCTCAGCCCTGTTAATACATACTTACAGTTAATTCCTTCAATAAACTTTACTTTTAATATAATTTAAATTAAAACAATATAAAAATATAAATGCAGTTTAACCCCTTCACTAAATGAAATGCAAAGAATTGATTATTTTATATTTTCAAGATTCTAGAAGAATTTAAAAGCATAGGTAAGTACATTCTTTTTTTTT
>LUGF01033561.1:51809-63277 GCA_001625245.1 Calycopis cecrops | reverse complement strand
GGGGTGTAGAGTACCTGCATCGCGGGTGTGTGTCTGTCTTTGTTTACGTGTCTCGATGACTCGTGTAACAGTTGTAGTGATAATGTCGTCGGCATCAGCCAGAACATGTCTGGGAGCATACATTCTTCGTATACCAAGTTTATTCTGTTAAGTGTATTCTGTTCAAATTAAATGTCAATTGATCATTATTTGTCTCCTATTTTGCGTACTTACTAGTAAACAATTTCAGGATTACAACACAACACAACAACACATTAAAAATCAAATATTTTGTTTTTTACAAAAAAAAACTGCACAATTAACCATTTTTCGGGAGTATTTATTCACGATAGGTAGCGATACGAAATGGCGGCCAGTCGAACGTCAACTAGTTTTCATATGGCCAATGTATTTTGGCAGAGGGGAACGTCCATCCGACTTCATAGGTTATGTTATGCTCTAAGGTTTTCAGGCGAAGCGTTAAAATTACAAATAGCGGATTATAAATTAAATTACAAAGTTCATCAACTTTAAGGAGTATTGATTAACTTGATTTATACTGTCTCTTTCTAATAATAATAATACGAAATCAAACAAATGTGGCACCAAGATATTGTTAAAATAATACCAATCATCATTTCATCAACCGGCGTTATACCTAAAACCCTCAACACGGCACTAAAATTACTCGATTTACATCAAAACACATACATTCCCATGCAAAAATCAATAGTTATTGATACTTGTTCAATAGTACGTCGATTTCTCAACCCAACATCATCATCAATTACATCATAACATCACTAGAAAATTCATATAATAATTATCACTACATACATACTTCATTCACAATATGATTTAGGATACTTGGCAAATGCCCGTACCCAAATCAATAAACCGACAAAGAGTCTAGACAAAATAATTCAAAATAATAATAATAATCAAAGGCACTTCATGGTAAATATCTCCATCAAATATATCAAGATCATATAGGCCGCGACTCATCTTTCAGTTGGCTCACAAAAGGAAACATATATAGTGAAACCGAAGGTTTTCTTGTAGCAATACAGGACCAAATTATTAAAACGCGTAATTATTCCAAATACATCCTTAAAGAATCCATAGAAAACCACAGGTGTAGACTTTGCAATCAAACTACCGAAACAATAGATCATAATACCGGAGGATACAGTTCACTAGCCACTAAAGAATATACCCACCGACAGGACAATGTTGCTAAACATATACATCAATTACTTGCTATTAAATATAAACTAATTGATTCACACACACCCTACTATAAATACAAGCCTTCTAATGTTCTTGAAAATAGCTCAACAAAATTTTACTGGAACAGAGATATAATTACCGATCGCACAATCCTAAGCAATAGACCAGACATAACACTCATGCTGAAACAAAGCAAAACAACCTACCTTATAGACATCGCTGTACCAAACACAAATAATTTAATACAAAAACACAACGAAAAAATACATAAATATATCCCACTCGCAGACGAAATCAAACAAATGTGGCACCAAGATATTGTTCAAATTATACCAATCATCATTTCATCAACCAGCGTTATACCTAAAACCTTCAACACGGCACTAAAATTACTCGATTTACATCAAAACACATACATTCCCATGCAAAAATCAATAGTTATTGATACTTGTTCAATAGTACGTCGATTTCTCAACCCAACATCATCACCAATTACATCATAACATTACTAGAAAATTCATATAATAATTATCACTACATACATACTTCATTCACAATATGATTTAGGATACTTGGCAAATGCCCGTACCCAAATCAATAAACCGACAAAGAGTCGAGACAAAATAATTCGAAATAATATTAATAATATACAATAATAGTATGTAAAAGAAATAGTAATCTATAGTGAAACAAACTTGTCTGACCCAGTCGTGGCGGCGCTCTTCTGACAAGAGTGACAAGTCTTGTCTAATAATTAAGTATTGCCCTTAAATGAAATATCCCGATTTTTAGGGTTAAAATTATGTGCGATGCAGGAAGTAATTGAAATTTTGGTTTCACAATACTAAAATCATGATAACTATTATTTTAATAGTTTTTTTTCATAGAATAAGGGGGCAAACGAGCTATCGGAGCCAGTTTGGAGCAACGTATCTACCGACGCCCAAAGACGTCCACGTAGAGGTTATACAGATGCGCTGACCTCCATCCTCCTTTTTCCTCCATGGGCCACCGGCTTCTTAAGCACCGCATGAAACGCGACAGTATCTACTCTTTACGCCGGTTTCATGTAAGCGAGAGGTACCTTCCCAGAGCGTGCCGGCCCGATTAGATTACATGTATGCATGTAGCGTGGCACTGCCTCTTACTGATAATTAAAAATAATATATTAGAAATAAAAGATTGAAGTAAGTACCTAGTTTAGTTTTAAGTTGTTACAAATAAAATATCCGATAATTTCTAAAAAAAAACAATTTTATTTTGAAGTCATATATTTCATTATGTAGAATGAAAAAGATGGTGACGTACAAAACTGGTTAAGTGTTCCTTAGCTCGCGCGCTTTAGCTGAAGTTTTCACTCCTTTTTCGCATAAATGGAGTTTTGTAACCCCTTGGTAAGAGACAACCCATCAAACCATGACGTATGCTGGATGATGGCCTCGCTAAACTTTGGCCACTACCTCGGAAGCTTCTTTAGAGCTGTGTGCAGACACTCGATCATTTTGTTTGTTTTAGTGCTCCTCGATTGTAAACATTTTTTTATTCACATCAGTAAAGATATATTTACATCAGTAAAGAGATTTGTTCATTGTTTTTCGTTTATTTCTATTATATAGTATTGTTCTATTTTGATTTTTCGACTATGTTTTGCTTTAGTACCTGATTTAAGGTATGTTCTGTGTATCTCCGGTAAGCCCCTAAACCTAAGTTTTGTTTGATAGTCCGAGAAAGTGTCTCGGTGGGATTCTCATTTCTCATTTAAGTAATAGGTACATAACGCCTGAAACATAGGATACACATTCATAAAGTATATAGCATGAAAAAGGTAAAAAACGAGTGTCACTATCGAAAACACTTGTGATGATTCATATCTTTTGTATTACTAAAACAAACTAAAACAAACTGCCTCGTGGTCCAATGGTAAGCGTGTTCAAAAACAGGCATGAGGTCCTGGGTTCGAATCCCAGGTCGGACCAAAAATTGTTGTTGGGATTTTTCAATTTCTAATTACGGAGTCTGGAAGTTGGTCGGTGTTACACCCTCGTGCCTCGGAGAGCACGTTAAGCCGTCGGTCCTGCGCCTGATTTCCCGCCGGTCGTGTCGGACTGCCGTTCCGTCGGAATATGTGAATAAGGGAGTAGAGAGTGTATTTGTGTCTGCGCGCACACTTGAGCTCTATAATATGTCCTGCAGATGGCTTGTCTCTATAGAGACGGTCGCCGTAGCCGAAATCGGCTAGGACTTTACTTACTAAAAAGATTTTCATAAAAGTAATTCTAAAGCTATTCACTACTATTCCTAAATTCCTAAGTTAAGCGATATCTAAGCCACTAAAATAATCTGCAATTATAATCAGATTAGTAGTTTCTATATACCAATATTTTGCAATCCCACATAT
The DNA here is from genome assembly GCA_001625245.1 of Calycopis cecrops. Classification (NCBI taxonomy): domain Eukaryota; kingdom Metazoa; phylum Arthropoda; class Insecta; order Lepidoptera; family Lycaenidae; genus Calycopis; species Calycopis cecrops. The sequence goes on along the minus strand of LUGF01033561.1, from coordinate 59,670 downwards.
TTACATGTAATAGATTTAAAAAATACAAAATATAGATATTTAGGAAAAGTTAGTGCCACGCTGCGTGCATGCATGTCGGCTACATGCATTGCAATTGGGCCAGTACGACCGGGGAGATATCTCTCGCTAACACGATACCGGCGTAAAGTAACAGCAGTGCTGTCGATTTTCGTACGATGTGAAAGAAGCCGGTGACTGGTGACTCATGGAGGTCGGAGGTGGAAGGAGGGCAACGTATTTGTGCAACTCTATGTGGATGTCTATGAGCGTCGGTAGTCGTGAGAATGGCTCCAACTTCTCGTTTGCCCTGGGTACAACTGGTAACACTAACCTTTGGCAGTCGCTACTCGTTCGCATAATTTTACAAAAGGTATTAAAGGTGTCTTGTTATGTTTTTCTTCTTTCATAAAAGATAACACATTTAAAATAATATTTCTCGCATCACTTTTTAATGCTCTCAGCATTATTGTTGTGAATAAATTAAAATACACAATAAAAAGATGAAAAGACAGCAAATGTCATATCCTCCATTAAAGCTGACAACAGATTGTCATTTCAAAATGACAGCTTTAGTTAAAATCCTGTCCACCGGGTCAGATATGTTTGTGGCACTATAAGTACTTCAAGCGTAGACAGATAATACAATTCTCTGTCTACGACTTCAAGTTTCTTGCAATTGTTGACAGACGTCAACTGTCAATTTGACAGCGCACACTTCGATCCAGTTCTCGATATGGATCGTAGCTAGCTCGGCACGAGCGCGATTAATGACATCATTAATGACGTTTCGTCGCGACCAAACCGACTGCAGTCGCCAAGTGGAACGGCTTATAGTACGTTTTTGGGGGTTCTGGACGCTTAGAGGAACGCGCTACCTTTATCTAAATACATTTCATACACACGCCAATAATGTAAAACGCCAGTTAATGTATAGCAGAATTAGGTACGGCAGTATTCAATAAAGAACTTTGACATCAGTGACACATATTTTATTTTTGACATGACAACGTCTTATAATTCGATTGAGTCGGCTGTACGAAAAAACATGACAACATGCGGCGTTACCTCGCTGCATGTCATACTTACTATAGGTGTCAATTTTTCGCAGCGCCATCGCTTATCATATCCGCGTAAACTTATAAGCACGTAGTACCCAATTGAGCTACAGATGGCGCTTTAGCTAAATCGATAATTGCAAAATTTTTAATTAAAAAAATAAGTATTAATAAGTTGCAATTTTTATAATAAGTATAGTACGCTTATTTAGATATTTATGTAAAATGAATGAAATAATATGAAATAATTATCGAGCGTAGCTTCTCTATATACATACAAATGTATTAAACAAATGAAATTAAAATTTTCTTTTGAAAAATGCTATCATTCCATCAGTATTTTCTTAAGACGATCGTAATCCGCTAGATTATGATTTATGGTCAGTTTTAGAGAGTACAACTTGCTCTAAACGCCATGATCATTTGGAGTCCCTAAAACAATCCCTAGACAAGAATTACCCCATGGAAAAAATGCGTGCTTCTATTTATAAGTGGCCTCAATGTTTAAAGGACTGTATTGCAGTCAATGGAGACTACTTCGAACAAGCTTTATATATTTTTATATTTGTGTATTAATTTGCAATTAAAAATATTTTCTTCTTTGTAACAGAACTTATGGCTAGACTAGGTACACACACACAAATATAATTGATTCCTCTAGGTTATAAACCATTCATTTAGTGTCTCCGAAATGGATCATTTTTATCTTTGACAGAAAGAGGAATTCGCCTGTAGGTGGCATCTCCGGTTGATCAAATGAGTTAAAGGTAAATAAGAATTTGCACTGTAGTTTTTTATTTATGTAAGAACACAGTAGCATAGGTAAATAAATACAAACAAATACTAACATAAATTCTAAGGAAAATTAGGTATCAATGAACTTTTGAGCATATTTAGGTTTTATCTAGGTACTTAGTAAGTTTTTGGGTTACGTTAGATAAATGTCTCTACTTGCATTCATTATATGAAACGATAAAAAATATTTAAATATAGATACTTAGCTAAATTAATTATGAAAGGGAATTAGGTTGACTATCAGTTAGCACAACAATTATTATTCAGCGATATATTATTGCACACTAATTAAGAGATAAATTACTTTAAATATAGTGTATTTTGTTCTTGCACATCAAACATAGCGAAAGCCTTTTGCTAATTGCTAATTGCTAACTGGCAGTTGCTTATTCACTGCACTATAGCTACTACTAGCTCTCACTTCTTAGAGTCGCCTTGACCATCCAACGGCGAGGAGCTCACTAATTTAAGCCGTGAATACTTATCCAACAACATACACAAATCTATTCTACTACCCGTGAGTGTGTCGTCCGACTCGTTAAAGAGGGAAAGTACCTGACGCTGTCTTACTAAAAATAACAAAAAAGAATACTGTCCCTAACAATTAATACGCGTCTTCTCCAATCATATACCTACTATCCTAGTCCCATTGTATTTTTGACGAATGTTATTCATTTGCCATATATTTTATGTACCTACATACAGATGAGCAGTAAGAGCTTCAATGCAGACGACTTGGTACCGGACCGGTATACGGTGGGCTGGGGAAACTTGAACCTGCAGGAGGGTCAGATTTTGAGAGACATATTGATGTTTAGCAATCAAAACGTTTCTTTTTCATCTTACCAGAAGCAACTATTCAATGTATAGATGGCGCACAGAGAAAATAGACTCAAAACTCTACCGATTTCTATAAATTTATTTACATTTACATCTCTTACTACATACATTTTTCAATAACAATATTAATTTGACCTATAACAGGAAAATATAGTGCAATACCCAGTTCACACTGCTGATGGTTTTTGTTGATAAGGTGCCTAGGGTTAAATAACTGTCTGATAAGAAGTCTTCTGTAAATTTTGTTTTGCAAAAAATAGCAGGAAATTTAGACGTAAAATAAAACCAATAGCTAACATTTAAAACAAGCTTTAAACAAAAGAAACAAAAAGAAAAAATACAGTTCACAAATTTTTGTAATTCCGAAAATCGTAACTAACGACGAAGATATACAAGGTTGATACAAGCGGGAGGCATTAAATGAAACCATATATTTAGTGATTATTTTCAGGCTACACAACAAAAATCAGATCAATCGAGTCAATAAATTAGCCACAGGAATTTCTTAAAGATTTTTCTCACTTCGTACACTCTGTATCGCAGCTGATCGCCGACTATGACCGGCCGGGGTCATTCACCTTGTACGAGGTTTCCGTTCGCTGTACGAGTCGGTACAAAGCATGTTTATGTTTTTTCACTGTTTAACCTGTTTAAAAAAAGTATTTTCGTATACTTGTCGTAAACTTATTTTTAATAGTTTCGGATTAACTGTAGGCACTTATAGTATATGTGGTTTAATTTAATGCCTCTAGCGTGTATCTACGTTGTATAAATAGTAGATAGAAAGTAGGAAACCATTTTCAGGTTCACCGTCTTTATGAATTCGTTCACGACGGTATTAATCGTAGACGTCCCATTCCGACATGCGCAGTCTTTTTCGATGTAGCTAAAGCTTTCGACAGAGTATGGCATGAAGGCCTAATCTGTAAACTGTTTCGTCTAGGTCTGCCGGATAGGCTTGTCCTAACCATTAAGGCTTACCTGACAAATAGGGAATTTCAGTATAGGGTGGAGGGTACGCTCTCCACCAGCCGCCCCTTAAGGGCCGGAGTCCCTCAGGGCTCTGTTCTCTCCCCCACTCTGTATAATCTCTATACGAGTGATATCCCGCGCCATCCCAGGGTAGAGCTGGCGATGTTCGCGGATGATACCACCCTTTATAGTCGTGCCCGCACAGTCCCTCTAGCGACCAGCTCTACGACCTCCAGCAAGGGATCATCTCCTTAGGGGAGTGGTTCGCCCGCTGAAGGATCGAGGTAAATTCCGAAAAGTCCCAGTCGATTCTGTTCTCAGGTCGCTCCCATAATGTTCAAACGAGACCGGCTCGTATCATGCCCCCCGTTTCTTTATACGGTCAAACCATCCCCAGGGTACGCTCCGTCAAGTACCTGGGGGTCACTCTTGATAGTCGTGTCAATTTTAAGCCGCACGTTAAACGCGTGCGCAAAAAAGCCCTTTATTTGTTACACAAGTTGTATCACCTTATGCTAGAAGTAAAATGTCGCTTAGAAATAAGCGTACATTATACGTCACATGCATTAGACCGATTTTTTCTTATTGCTGTCCCGTGTTCGCACACGCCAGCCCTAGGACTCTCTACCCTTTGCAAGTAGTGCAAAATAGGTTCCTCAGTATGGCCACGGGTGCCCCGTGGTATGTCCGTAATATCGGTCTTCATAAAGATCTCGAGCTCCCCTCTGTTAGCGGGCACTTCAAAGTGCTCACTAAATCTCATTTCGATAGGGCAACCTCTCACCCCAACCCCCTTGTCACGAAAGCAGCGGATTACAACCCCGACTGCGTGACTAATGTCGGTCGACGTCCCAGACATGTTCTGGCTGACGCCGACGACATTATCACTACAACTGTTACACGAGTCATAGAGACACGTAAACAAAAACAGACACACATCCGCGTTGTAGGTACACTATACCCCGTCCAGGGGATCCGGACGCGGACACAGTTCCGATCACAACTTCACCCTGACAGACAACAGCACACACGTTCGGCTCCGGTAAGCCAGAACGACGATGTTAGTTTAGTCTCAGGGAATAATGCCAGTGCCCTTTTGCAGAGCTCAAATCAAACCGCCGAACCGGTTAGGTTAACCACTACATCCGCGCGCGAGTCGTACCACCCGCCAGTGGTGTAGGGGGGGTCCGGGCCCCCCAGTCAAGATCGCTCATAGAGCTCTTCAAGCACATGACCCGTGTCGGCCACTTTTTAGATGCCGCGCGCGAGCTGCTCCCCTCCGTTAAAGGTGGGGAGTTGAGGACACCCGCTGTCCTCGGCCACGATAATAATAATATAACCTATTCATCGCAATAGTCCGGTTTGCCTTCTCCCATTAGTCTGGGAAAGAAGGGGGGTCTGTCCCCCTATCGACCATAAGTACAGAGGTTCGACGCTCTCACCTCTCATATCGATGAAGCTGCACTGACCTTCAGTCCTTAACGTATTGTCTATCTAAAAAAAAAAAAAAAAGGAAACCATTGCAGCCTGGCAGGAATGATACAGGGAGACGTCAACGGGAGCTGTCACGAAACTCTTCTTTCCCAATAAACCCGGAGCCAACACAAAAACAGAAAACTGGTGATAAACAACTGCCTCGCACAACTTTTCACTGAACGGGGTATTTAGAGTCTACCATTATAAAATGAAACTGTCGGACACCGCGAACTGCTCTTGTGACGACCAGACAAAAAATTCAGTTCTCCATATAATTATAGATTGCCCAAAATTCACCATGGACTGGTATGAATATTGCTATAAGCATAGACATTTTAAATGAAATAATGGAGGATGATAAATCAACAACAATATTCATAGCTTTAGCAAAAAAGTTGGTGCGCGTTGTAGGAAAAGCAAACGGCGGTAAAACACCAAATACATGCTGCTGAAACGCATAACAATACAATTATTAAAAATTAAAAATTTATAAAAAATACTAACGACTAACCTATTAGATATGTATGTGTTTATCAAATCTTTTAAATCATTTTGAACTGATGTCCGATTACGGATATCGTTTATATTGGATGAAAATCATTCGTTTTATCATCAAACTTGTCCTTAACTGAAAGTATTTGTCAAAAAAGGTTTACAAGACACAAAATATGTTACCTATGTAACATATCAGTATGTCAAGTAAAATAAAAGCTTTTAATACTTAAAAACAAACTTATAAAGGAGAGCCTCAAAAAGCACATTTAAATTATATTGCACGTGATTATTTTATAATAAATAATCATCGTCAACAGTCAGTCTACAGCCTACTACATAGTGTCCAGGGCTCTATTTTTTTAATTCCTTTTTGTAATCTTTTTACTTCTTCCTCTCCTATTTTCCCTTCCTCAAACTATTCAAGACTGTTTATGTCCAAAAAAATACTTGGAATAAAGTGGGAAGTCTAGTAATGCCGGATTTTTTTATAGCGGGTAGCAGTCGGAGGATTTTAATAGCTACCGATGTCCATAAACGTCCAAATAATTGCTAAGCAGATGCGTCGCCCTCCTCCTCCTTTCCTATGTGCCACCGGAATCTCACAAATCGCACGGAATAAGTGTCATTTGGAGATCACGTGCGCTAGAAGTACTTTCCAGATCGTGCCGGTCCTATTCGGTTGCATTGCAACATGGGTTTGCCTTCTAAGTTCTAACATACCACGTGGTAAGTACCGTAAGGACATGTGTTACGGGTACTAAACGACGGAAATATCTACTACTCGGCCGCGTTAACATGGCACCAGGGCTCAATTGATGACGTTTATAGTACTGAGTGAAAAAAAATATTTACATATAAAAGTTATTTTTTTTGAAGTATTATGATATTATGATATTATATCAACATTTATTTTGTGCTAAGCCTTTATTATGAGCTTATTGCTGTGGCTACACCGGACGGAGGGACAGATTTAGTACAGGAGATAGAGAAACAAAACTTATAAGGAATTATATAATATACATTTATTTGTTGAAGCCCTTCAATAAATATCAATGGACATTCGATTCAAATGGATTCAATTCGCGCCCATGCATGTGGAGAATACGGCTTTACGCTCCGTACCATTCGACACAATCGGAAAAAAATCCATGCCAGTCGTCACTGAAGACTGAGATGCGAAGCTGGCAAACAAAAAATAATATAAATTATGATGCCACAATTACCAAACCAGAATTATACCAATTGATAAAAATAAATAAACTTAAAAAAATATGTGGTAGATGAATTATTAAGAGACAATAGCCACGAAGTCGTACGTCTGCCACCTTACCACTGCGATTTAAATCCAATCGAACATATCTGGAATTTAATAAAAGAAAGGGTGTCTGACAAAAATACCGATCAGTCAGAAAGACAAACCGTTGAAGTACTTGGGACCGGTGAAGAAGACGACGCTAATGGTTGAGCTTGTTTTTTTATTCGCATCAACGTCCTTTTGGATATGCCAGTAGCCGCACAAGTTCTATTTATTGGTTGATATACCGGAATTATAAACTTTTTATTAATTTTTTCATGAACACGAGCTTTATGATGGCTTTTAGTAGTATCCACAGGAATAAGATATTTGTTGATCTCTTTTTCGTGTTCAAAAAAAAGCTAATACTTTGAGTATAAGGGCTCTTTCTCTGGTATGTATGGTTTTTCCCACCATGTGTTTTTACGATTACAAAAAAAACTTAACAGAAATCACATACACAAATACACAATTAGAATAAGAATCAGAAATAAACTTTATATTTCTATGCAATTAATGCAATATAAGATAATGTAAAAAAATGTGACAGAATAAATTGTGTTGACAGAAAGTTGTTTATTTTATAGCGTGATTTATGAGCGTGGATTCATTTTACTACGAAAAAGGTTTCAAGTAGCGGCAGTACATATTATATGTTATGTTAGGTCCTGAAAGGACTTTACAGACAGAGAGCTGTAGCCTAATGCCCTAACAACCCTAGAGCCCTAAGTCCCTAGCCCTACCTATAGAATTCATATAATATATGTATATATACCAGCGAGAGGCATTAAATTAAACCACATATAGGTACTATAAGTGCCTACAGTTAATTAGAAACTATTAAAATAAATTTACGACAAGTATACGAAAATAATTTTTTCAAACAAGTTAAACAGCGAAAAAACATAATCATACTTTGTAACGGTCGGTTTGT
>LUGF01033561.1:22857-38852 GCA_001625245.1 Calycopis cecrops | reverse complement strand
AAACTTGGCGCAGCTAGCATGATCTCTTGCCATTGCATCATAGCAAAATCGTAAACAGCATTTCATATTTACTTACAGCCATTTTGATAAAGACGCAACAACATGTGTGACGTATATAATTATGTATCATCAATAATATTACTGTTCTAACGATATTATATAAGCGAAAGTATGTTTGTATGATGTTTCTCTTCAAGCTGAAAAATCTGATTTTATTTGGATTGAATGTCAAATTGTATTGCTATGTGGTTTGGGCTGTGCGTTTATATAATATATTCTTTATAAATAATTCCGTACCAATGAGAGGCATGACTAATGCAACTTATAAAAGTTTATTTTTTTAATTTGTATTTGTAGTTCGCTTCATATAACATAATTTTTTTTTTTTTTTTTATGGTATAAGGAGGCAAACGAGCAGTTGTAGCCATTTTCATGACTACCGACGCCCATAGACATCTGCATAGAGACTATACAGATGCGCTGCCCCCCTTTCTCCTCCCACCTCCATGGGCCACCGGCTACTCACACACCGCACGAAACGCGACAGCACAGCTGTCACTTCACGCCGGTCTCATGTAAGCGAGAGGTACCTCCCCGGTCGTGCCGGCCCAATTCGGCTGCATGCAAGCATGCAGCGTGGCACTACCTCTTACTTATACCTAAATGATAAGAATAAAGTTTTTTCTTTTCTTTTCTGATATATCGGCAAAGAACTTGCTGCTGATTGTTGTTTTATCTACATTGTATTCTCCCTTTCCAAGAATTATGATACTTGGTCACCAGGAAAAGATCGAAGGGACGTCTAGGGCCAATAAGTATATATTGTCAAAGTTTGAGAAAGCTTTTGTCAGTATTGAAAAGGTACAATGGACCATGACTGGAACTACAGATAGCACCTGCTCTTAACGGAAATTTTATAGGATTGTGTACACCATAGGTCGGACACAGGATTATGATGATTGTGATTCATTGCGAATCTCAATATCCAAGGCTTGATAACCATTTTAAAATATTCTCTTTATCTGAATTATATTACTTAAACACAATACACTGGATATTTCCAGATGCGTTGATAAGTGTTGTTTGTTAAACTAACCTAATGAGAGCGTCATTATCAAGTACACTAAACAAAATTCTTAATAGATCTCTCCGATGTTTCATCACCAGCATTCATAACTCTTTATCTCCAGTTCCTCCACGCTTGACCCTACGGATAGCACAAGTTATGATGTTGTGACGTCTCGTTTCCTGCCTGCGCTCTTGACTTTCTTCACCAGAGGAGCTATTTAGAGTTCCGTAGTGAATGAAGAACCTTTTTAGTTTCATGTCCGTATGTCTATCCGCGGTTTCACTCAGAGACTATATAAAAAATAAATGTAAAAGCTGTAATTTGGTAGGGGCATGTAGATTAATCATGGCAAAAAACTGGTAGAATAAAAATCTTAAAAAAATATTTTTTTTATGTATTTCCCATACAAATAATAAGTAGGTATTTTTTTCTTGTCCAATATCCCATCGCGTAGGGTATCGTTGAATAGGTATTTGAAAAAGATTATCAGGTTGATACATTCACACCATTTTTCGATTTAGAGATCTGTTTCTGAAATATTTGGTGTTAAAGAACAATTTTTTGTTAGCGGTAAGTAGTCCCCCCCTAAGTAAATAGTAAGTAAGTAGTAAGTCCTCCCCTTTATCTTCCCAACGGTTAAATGATATTTACACGTGAAAAAAAAATACAGCAGCAGTATATACAAGGTCGATATTACCTAGAGGCATTAAATGAAATTATAAGTGCCTTCAGTTATTCAGAAACTATTAAACAGTTTACATACAAGTATACGAAAATATTTTTCTCATAGAAGTTAAATAGCGAAAAAATTTATTCGTGCTTTGCATCGGCGGCTACAGCGAGAGGAAAAATCGCACGGGTAGAATGACTACAACATCTTATATTCGGCCGGTCTCGCAATCAGCTGTGTACGAACCACACAGCGTGTACGAAGTGAGAAAAAACTGTAAAAAAATTCCTGTACCTAAAGTGATGCTACGATTGATCTGATTTTTGTTGAGTAGCCTGGAGATGATACACTAAATATGTGGTTCCATTTAATGCCTCTCGCTTTTGTCAACCTTGAATAATAAAATTCAATGGAAAACTCTTAGAGCTGAGTAGAAGTAAAAACCGAAAAGTTATGGAATGTACTCGGAAAAGTAAAATTGCGTATAAATTTTATTGAAAATTGTTAATTACGTTAAAAATAACGTTTTTAATATAATTTACAAACTACGTAAAGTTAAAAAAATTAAGTTATAGCAGGTTTTATAACAATTATAATACGTATCTGAAGCAACGTTCGACGGTACGCGGCGCGCTGCGTGGGACGATGAAGCCTCGCTAGGGAGTACCTAAATCCTAAATGTGATCGTTTTTAGAGGTTTTTTTGCAACAACAATGCAACTACGGAACCCTACACTGAGCGTTGCCCCACACGCACTTGGCCTGTTTTTTTAGAATAAGGATGCAAACATCTAATACGAGCTGCACTCCGCGGTTTCACCCGCGTAAGTTGTGATTCCGTGGAAATATCGAAATGAAAAATAATATTGGCCAATTAACTATCAGACCTATATGCACGCAAAATTTCATAAGCATCGGCCTATCCCTCTCGAAGGTGTATGGTAACTAACATTTGACAAGAGAAATTTATATATAAGACTAGTTACGCCTCGCAGTTTCGCCTGCAAAAGTTTCGATCCCGGGGAAAAATCGAGATGAAAAATAAATGTTGGATGATTCTTCGACCCTCAGATATGATTTCTGGGAGTATAACGTATTCCGGTAAAAGCTAGAACTGTCTTGGGACTCGCAATGAATTTATTCAGCAGAAAAAAAGAGTAAGTTTAGATATTCGTATTTTTGCTATGATAATTGCTACTGTTCCAGTCATACAAATAGAAAAGTAATTAAGTAGGTATTAAGGCTAACCGTAATGCGCTCGAAACATTTGGGTCGTCGCTCTCCTATCTTGTCCATAAAGAAATAGAAGGTGCATAAGTCTGCAATCTTTCCTGTCCCTATATGGCCTTTATAATGCGGAATCAGTTTATTATATAACTTAAATGTAGCAAACGCAAAATAAACGCCTTAGGATTTTAGCAAGAGGTGCCACACTGTATGCGTGCAAGTAGCCGAATTGAGCCAGCGCGACCGGAGGTACCTCTCGCTTACAGGAAATCTCCGTAATTAGACGGTGACAGTTGTGCTGTCGTGTTTCGTGCGGCGTGTAAGTAGCCGGTGGCCTGTGGAGAGAGGAGGAGGAAGGGCGGCAACGCATCTGATAACATTTGAGGATGTCTGTGGGCGTCGAAAGTCATGAAAATTACCCCCGACTGCTCGCTTGCCCTCTTATACTATAAGAAAAATCGAATCGCGGGCATTGATGTTCATGATGATGAAAAACTTAAGTTCACTTCAATTACAATGATCATAAGGAAACGTAATTTTCTTTTCTTTTTAAGTTATTTGAGAATTTTATGAATAAGGAAATACCTTGGATATATTTAAAGAGCTTTTTCGCGGTATATCCATAAGTTTACTAAGTGTATCAAGTACATGCCTATTTGTTTTGCTTTAATCACATCACTACATAGTATAAAACAAAGTCGCTTTCCGCCGTAAATTACGCAACCGATTTTGACGGGGTTTTTAAATAGATATAGTGATTCAAGGCGAAGGTTTATATGTATAATAAACCTATTATTGAAGTCCGAAATAAACGAGGGCGAAGCTGCGGGCGGAAGCTAGTATGATATAAACAAAATATTCACTAAAAATTATTCGAGCAATATAAGTTAGAAATGTGTGCGTTTATTAAGCAAAGTTTGGATTTGATGTTATTCGACGCAACTCACGTGCTCAGGTTTTTAACTGGATCACCACCTTGTTCGTTATGAGCTAATTGAATAGAAGATGAACAATACCTAGTTGAAATACCGACCAGTTCATATTTTTAAAACAATATACATTATTAAACAATTTATAAAATATATTAAACTAGCGACCCGTCCCGGCTTCACTCGGGTAGACATTCATTTAACGTATCGCTGGCTTCTTTTGTACGGGATTTATGATTGAAAACAAAATGATGACAGAGTAAAATAGGTACATATTTTTTTTAACGTGAGAGAAGCATTTACGCTGCATCGGTACACCCTGGGTGGGTTACTAACCAGTGTGAAGATTCTGAACTCCTTAGTGGGAGAACCCTACCCCACTAAAACCTCACTCAAGCCCTCAGCCGCCTTAGAAGGATGAGATGACCCCGGATCAGAATAAAAGACATCTATGTTAATCTGTGATAATGTAGCATTGTAACTGTGAAAGAATTTTCAAATCGGTCCAGTTTCGATTCCATATTCGTTACATACATACAAAACTCTTTATAATATTAGTATAGATAAATCAGCATGAACTATCAGTGCAATATATAAAATTCATTGGAAATACAGTGGCGTCATCTGTCGAAAATCGGGCATACCAACTTAGAATCTTTCGCAGACGCATGCAGAACAGCTTTACCTACTAAAGTTCATCGTATTCCGAAATGCGTAGTTTCTGATTCTAGAAAGAATATATAGACAAATATTCATTTTTATTTTATATATATAGATAATACATTCGTGTCTTTGAAACAATGGAAATACACATACAAAATTTCAACCCAATCCGTTCAGTCGTTTAGAAGTTTACCCGTTTTCCCATGGGATATCTACTGTCAGCAGCGCCACCTACCGGATCCAATTGTATGTAGAGGCATTCAAGCACCCTACCACGACAAGGTGACAACATCTAGAGGGGGGTATCTGGTAAAAAAAAATAGCCTATGTTAATCTATCACAGAATTGTAGCATTCAAATGGTGAAAGAATTTTTGAAATCAGAGTACACTTGTTTCAGAGCCTATTCTTTACATACATATAAATTTTCTTTCCTCTTTATAATATTAGTATAGACTATAGATATATTTCCGTTGTCTAGTACCCGTAACACAAGCCCTTGCGGCACTTAGCACGGGGCTAGGCTAACGTAATATAAATAAGTCCAGAGATATTAGATATTATAGTTAAGACTTGTACTACATACAGCACTACAGAGTATTTATAATTCTATATCGATACTACTAATGCGTTTTCTAATGCATTTATAATGCATAACATGGCATCGCTTTCATGAATACTTTCATATATAACTTTATATTAAATAAGCCCTTAGGCTCCCTTAGGGGGTTGAAGTTTTAATAATCTTATCTCAGAAACCTTCGTGGGCTCAACTTTGCTAAAGATAATCACATGATCAAATGCATATTTACAGCTCTACGAGACATACAGACAAACATTTCTCGATATAAACTCGAAGATGTAGAGAACTTGAAATTCATCATCTTTGAAATCTCCTAGTAAATTTCGGACAGATTTCAATACGGTCTCATGACGATTTAATGAGTGACGTTTTATAAAAAAATAATTTAAATGTTTTTTTTCCAGACAATCATGCAGGCAGAGAGTGCGAACTGCAAGAACAGAGTGTCGGAATGTTCTGACATAGAGAAACTATCAGTAGATCTACCTATTAAGTTGGACAGGTAAGCTTTATGGAAAATGACGTGGTGTACGTAATTGGCGCCTTACAACATTCAATTATCATTTAATTTCTTAATAAAGTATTGTGTACGTAATGTTTTATCTGAAGTTTTTTTATGTATGTGACATTGCTTCTAACTACAGAGTGTGTTTTGTTTGTTATGGTAACGTGTAAGTGAATACGCCAAAACACAAATAACTTCCTTTCACTTATATAAATACTTTCCTTTTAATAATTTCCATACTACATTTAATGATTTTTTTGAAATTAATCAAGCGGTCGAAATTTCAAACACAAATACTGTGTGTTTTTTTGAGATTTTTATGATTAAGACACTATCGTGCAAACAGAGAAATTGCATTCCCCTCCTCTTCTCACCCCAATGGAATACCGGACGTTTACGAACCGCACAATATGCGACAGCCTGGCCATTCTTTATCCATCACATCGAAAACTAAAACCACATGAATTTGTGAGCGAGCGTGATCTTGCAGGATGCTAGCTTGCTAGCCCGATTGATCAATAAAAATGTATAAATCTTCTTGTCTTTAGACTCAAATATTTGTCGAAAAAATATTTCATTTATATTTTAAAACACTTTTTTATATTTGTTAAAAAATCACTTACATTATTTTTTCTTTCTTACAGGGAGATAACTGGCTTAGAAAAATTAGTAGAAGAAATACACCATGTGTTCTCCGGAGATCACGTGAACATTCAGGATGTTCAGAAATTAATGGCCTGCTATAAATCTGACCCCAAAGATTGGAAAAAATACGCAAAGTTTGATCGTTTTCGGTAATTCTCTTTATTTTTATTGATAGTATGTCGTGTAGTATGTACGTGTGTTAGAAATTTAAGTTTATAAAGCTGTTGTACACTCTGTAAAGTTAAATTTCTTACAATTAGACGCGTGCGATCGTGCACTGTAGTAATAAACCTACACAATACACATACCTACTAACCTAACCTAAGCGTCAAAGCGGGGCGTGGAATGTGGATTTTTTCTCTTCCTCTGTCTCTCTTAAAATGTTATAGTAATTAATTATTATTTTTCAACTCCCTTTTTTTATAGGTATAAATAAGTTTTAATAATAACAGTTATTAACCCCGAAGCGTCTGAGATGGCACGTACACCAAATCAATAATAAATTAATAGTAGCTATTGATATAATGAGATAATACAAGAATATCAGCGAGTAGCAAAGGTTAATAGTATGATAAAGTATTAATTTATATGAATATTAGCATTATTGTCCGACTCCCACAAACATAAATTGGGAATAGCGCTTCAGGGTTATGTACTCGAAGTATCCAACTGGACACCTGTACTGCGCTGTACACTGTACAGTATAGATAGAAACTTGAAAATTTCATAGAGTGTTTATCGTAGACTGTTGCCACAATACCAAGCATTAAAAATTTCATAAAAGTAAAATTTTACAAGAGACATATTTTTTCCAAACTTTTCAGAACATGTTTTGAAACGAAGCACATAATGCATAATGAAATATACATAAAATGTATTTTGCTAACCACTATAAAAATACTTTTTTTAATTTGTATTTATATTATAATTACTTTACGGAAACATCTAATACTGTTTTGCTATAATATTATACATTTTTTAATCGGATTTGGCCCACCACAATTTTCTAAAATTACAGCGTATCAGTAGTAAATCTACCACCCAAATATATTAAAACATAAGCTGCCTGCTGTCTTAACATTTTGCTTCAAAACAAAACCTGTCGTTGTTACCAATATCACGATTATCATCGACACTATCACTCTTATCGCCGCGCTCATCATCATAGCCGTTGCCATCATTGAAGTGAAATACCATTAGGTCACATGAGGCTAAATTTATTTGTCTAGCAGCTTTATGCCCCATCCTACTAATATTATAAAATTTATAATTTAATGTAATTGTTAGTTTGTTTCTTACGCTTTCACGCCAAAGCTAATCAACCGATCATCATTCAACTTTATACACATATTCCTAGGGGTATTAGAAATCACTTACTTTTTATTAAAAAAAAATCTTAAAATTTTTTTGAATGTAAAGTTCATAGATATTTATTGGCTTCAATGCAAGCTAAGCCGCGGGAAAAATTACTTGAATAAAAAGTAAAAGCCAGTTAAAAATTACACAAATCCTACTTTGAAAATTAGAATTATTAAATTATTAAAATTATCAGAATATTACTAAAAGTAATTTAACTTTAATAATTATTAAATAAAGGCATATAATAATGAATATTATATTCGAGAAAAAAAATATCTGTAGGTCGATCTGTAACCTTATGGGGCAATCTGAAACGAAAATGATTCTTACAACAGACTTAACTCAGATAGCCAAAACTATCTCAGGTGAGACTTCCTAATAAAATGACAGAAATATTCTAAATGTCAGTATTTGGGACAGTGCAATAGTGACCTATTTAATTGTGTATTTTTTTTTTAATTGACGTGCCAACTTGTTTTATTGGGTAATATCGAGTCGATTCGAGTTTTATCAATGTTGTACTTAGTTAGTTATTTCTTGTGAGATAAATAATATATTAATGATATAGAAAAGTTTGTTGTTGTGTATCACTCGGTATATGAGGAAAATAACGATATACCTAAGTTATGAGAGAAAGATATATTAGCTTAATATATAATCTTTCTTAGGGTTTAAAATAACAAACAAATGATCAATATACCTATAATCCATTTTAAAGTTTATGTTTATATATTAAGTGTATCGTCATCATCATTGTCATCATGATCAGCCTGTTGCAATCCACTGACATAGGCCTCTCCCATAGCACGCTACTGGCCTCGATCTTCTGATATATGTATTAATATAGATTATGTATAATATGCGAGTATACATGACTTTCTAGAACAACATAAACACAAACAATTACTTTTTATCCAAAAAATGTATAGCTCCCTAGACGTAGATTTTATACAAGTGATTCTGCGGGGCGCAGCTAGTTTCTCCAAATGTCACGTGTACGTACGATCTTAAGATAGAGTGCTGGTTAGATAACACTGTGATACGGTGAACTTATTAATAATATTTTGAGCAGCTTTCTTATCAGTAAATATTTAAACTTAGCAAATCTATAGATTGAGCTGACGTAAGTTACACGTATACAAATAAAGTGATAAGAGGACACATTCACACTTGTTAGATACGGTTTATTGCCAAGGAGGCAAACGATAACAATTCTCCCCGGTTGCGTGATCTGCTCCCCGGTTGTGCGATCTTACATAGCTATCTTTCAATCAGATTATGAATGCGAGATGATGGCTACCCAGCACACACACATACATAGCCCCCAACTTATCATTAGAAATAAATTTTATTTTTGCTTGTTAATGAAAAGTTATAAATATATGATATAAAATGATGAAATATCTATTATTTCATCATTTTATCATGTTTACATGAATGCTTGTTTGGGAAAACACCTCCTAGATAAACGTATCAAACAAAACTTAGTCAATATGTAATGGATTTAAATCATTGAGTGTAAAATTTTATAATAACTAATATATGAATAATCAACTATTAAGCTTAGTAATTTAATTAGAGATAACTACTTAATATAGGTACCTATGTAATCGGGTGCGACTATGAGCTACAGAGAACTTACACAACTTGTCCAACAAGATATGTCTCCCACGGTAGATTTTTCTCATGACGTGTACTTTTAATTTTAAATTAAAAACAAAGTACTTTGTAACCACTATGCGTCTAAACTTTACAAACGATCGCAATTTGAAAAAAAAAACAAAAACTGAAAAAATAGTTTATATTTGCGGTTTATATAAATAAAAAAAAAACAAGAGCGACAAAAAGTCAACAGAAATAATGTATTTCAAGTAAATGGGGCAGGCACATTGGGTGGTGTGAATAAAACGAAGCAAAAGCTTTTACTAGCCCAATTTCAAGTAAATGCTTGAATTCAGGTGAATAAAGTCTCTAGCATATGCTTGCACTAAAAATGGTAAAGCATATGCTATTTCATTTTAGCAAATGCTTGAAATAGTGTGAATAAAAATTACCTTTGACTTAAATATTCTAGTAAATGCTTGTATATTTTATAGCATACCTTTTCTGGTGCTTTTTTATTTAGTGATCATCTAGCCAGCTAAATAAATGGCTGCGTTTGTGTGCGTGCGTGAAAAAAAGTGTTACCGTGAAAGAAGACAACATGAAAAGTGTTTCAAGGAGTTATATAGGTTTACGGAAACAAATGTTGAATGGATAACAAATCACTTTTTGGAAGAAACTGGAGAAACACGAGGAAAGGCTCTAACTTCTAAGCAATCAGACACTTGGATATCTTTTCCAACAGGACAACTACTTAATGCGGCCAAAGCTAAATGGAATGAAAAGTATCATTTTCCATGTGCTATTGGAGCAATTGATTGTATGCACATTCCAATAGTTAAACCTCACTCTTATGGAGATGATTATATTAACAGAAAGGGGTTTTGCAGTATAAATGTGCAAGCAACGTGTGATGCAACAGAAAGGTTTACAAGTGTCGATGCCCAATGGCCCGGTTCTGTTCATCCCCGGGCACGCCTAGCATTTGCGAAATTTAGAAGCATTTGCTATATAGTAGAAGTAAATGATTATTCACATCAAAATAAGCATTTGCTTTTGCTATATAGCATATGCTTATAGCAAATGCTTATGCTTGAAGCATATACTAATAGTAATTGCTTGTTTTTTATTCACACCACCCATTAAGACAATGAACACTTATAATATAACATCCAATGCAAATACATTGTATTTGCAGTGGCGCATACGATATGTCTTTATTATTATATTCCTTATCGTAGTAGGGGGAAAATATAAACATAGTTATAACACTTATGTACATTATTTAAACATCTGTGACGCATTGTTTGCCTCGGCAAGGCAATATCAAATATTCAAAAGTTTGCCGTCAGCTTTGTTTCATCAAATTATATAAACAAGGATTATATTGTAAAACATATAATGTCAGCAAACACCAGATGTCACTTAATATTATTAATATGCCTGCGTCTTTTGTTACTACCGGCCGTTGCGTATTTTATATCTATCAATGCTCTTGACTATTAAAGATAGAAAAAGCTTTCAACATAGGTAAATTGAAAATGGAATAGCTTCTATCCAGTAGCCTAAAGCACTGATAGACATTATATAGGATACATCCATCCACTTAATTTTTTTTATCTGAAAGTTGCTCTTAATTTATTCGTACAAACGTATGACATGATTTTACATGCCTATAGACTTAGCCATTCTGCCAGCTGCTCATAATTTTATTAGTTTAGCAAATATAAATCAGAAATAATTTATTTCATTACCTAGGTCGGTGAAGGTCTGAAAACTTAGTTTTGCTTGTCCTCGCACTGCTTTCTAAAATAAAAATATACCTACGAAATTGTGTACCTACTAATGTATTTTTTTATACCTTATTATATTTAGGTGCTAATTCTAAAACCATCAATATATCCTATAGAACCTTCGCGCAATGGTCAAAGATCTTCGAGTTTTATTGACAGCTTTATCGAAGTTTTTCATAACATATATTAAAAGAAAATAAGGTCTAATCTTCTGGATTTTTTCTATTCCAGGTACACGAGAAATTTAGTTGACGCGGGAAATGGTGCCTTCAATATGATGATCCTATGTTGGGGCCCGGGGCACGCTTCCGCTATACACGACCATGCTGATTCGCACTGCTTCATGAAGCTATTAAGTGGCAGCTTAGAGGAAGTAAGGTATGTAAACATTTTTGATAAAATATCCGTAGACTTTACACACCGCGTTAGCTTAGCCCCGTGCTAAGTACCGTAAGGACTTGGGTTACGTCAGTGAGTTGTTACTACGATAGTAATATAGTTCAATGGGTTACGTGTACTAGACAACGGAATACATTTAATATGTTTTATAAATGTAAGAAATTTTATATATTTAAGAACTTTTTTATTATAGAAATTCAATATATAAATAAACATCCATGACCAAGGCGGGATTCGAACCCGCGACCTGTACCAATGCGCCGGCCTGGTCATCAAAGACTGATATAAAGAATGTAGCTACGGAATACACCAATAAAAACACTACAGAAACACCGAAGAAAACAACAAAATATTAAAAAATTAAATATTAATATCTACAACATGTGAAATTTTATAATTTTACAATAATTTTCCTTAAATCATAATTTCAAAATAAAGTATTGTGTACCAAATTGCTTTGGTTTCAAGAGGAGTATCAAAAGGATAAAAAGAAAACTCCAGTTTTACCAAATAAGTACCCCAGTAACCTGGTCCAAGTTCATACACTTTCCTATGCTATATCACAAGTCCCGGGGCTACTCGGGGTTACTTCCTCTGCCAGACGATGGACCCGGCACCCGCAGGGTGAATCCATGGAATGCTAAGAAGTTCGTCTCTCTCTCTTCACATACGAGTATGCTCTAGACACTTCATCCTATAAAGGGACTATATTGTTTTTGATGATACATAAACGTATGTTTTTATTTGTAGGTATGATTGGCCAGATCACGTTGAACCGGAAGTCATGAAGAAATTGAAAAAGAAACCAACCAGGCGGTGCTGTTCTGAAAGCGAGGATCTTGAAAATAAGATGACTGATTTGAAAGTTTGTGAGAAATGTGAGCAGAAACGTGAAAATTACGATGCCAGTAATATGGATGAAGTATGTCGGACCCGGTTGGAAGTTGACGATGTCTGCTACATTAATGGTAAGAAAAAAATACTTTACAATCTTAGGTACGAGCTTGGCGCTTATTTTTGGGTCGCTTTGTTTTGTCCGATAAATTTATAATTGACTTCTGATGAGGTTGTTAGACAAATATCGATGAGGATATAGAGTATCTATAGGTTCTTTTTTTATCATACAGACACGTAGATATTAGATAGATATTATACAGATACATAGTTGACCAGAAGACTGACAGTTGCTAAAAATATGCCAATAACGATACTTTTGTCACCATGTCTCATCACATTTTGAGGCTTGACTAATCGTTATGATTGAGGATGTATCTAGCATTTAATGTCACGCGAAATTATGCTTTTCGTGTGATTCTGCAAGTACTTAAAACTGTTAGTGTCTTACGTCATTAAAATAATGCCAAACTATATTCAAAGATAATTTAGACGCATTGGAGGTAAAATTGCTACGCTATTATATTGTTATACCCTTAGGAGTTTAACCACATTGCTACATCCACCAAATTGCAGTGTTTAATCGCTCGGTTTTTACCGAGTAAGTATCCAATACCGTATACGTACCGTGACGTAGCCAAGAGTATGTTAGCTTAATTCCGCCGTGGAAAGTATATCGATTAATATATGTATCAGTAAGATGGCTAATTTGTGGGATAATAAACTGATGTTCCAATGAGATATGGAATATTGCTATTTTTTAATCTCCCTCCGACTCTTCCTCCTATAGGAGAGGATTAAGTTTTTGGCTATATTAGAATGATGTTTCAGATGCACTCGGACTGCATCGGATGGAAAATCCGTCTTACGTAGACGGAGCAGTGTCTTTACATCTTTACTGCCCGCCGTTCGATAGCTGTAGAGTGTTCGACTCTAGGACGGGCAAGGCTACAGAAGCGAAAGTCACGTTCTGGTCAATGTACGGAAAGAAAATAAAAAGGGTAAGTCTTTTGTAGTTAAAAACAAGGAAGGAAGAAAGGTGCCTACTTAATGATAAATTAATGATTTTGATGTGCAATGCCTCAAGGTATACCTAGTTGAAGGAATTTGTAATATAAAACATGTTAGCGATAGGTATGCAGTGTGGCACTATCTCTTACAAAATATATACTTTGGATTACATAAGAATGCATCAAGGCGTACATCTAGGTAATATCGTGACCTTAAATTACGGCTAACAAAAATGCAATCAAATGTTTTAGTCTTGCAACGAAAAAAGGAAACATTTAATTAATTATTGATCCTGACGATGTTCGTTATTTTTTTGATTGTCACCCGTAAAATAATGGCGGTACACAATCATGAAATCTTTTTCTGACTAGTAATCAGTACTATATAATTAAAACAACTGTAATAGTCTACCTATTTGTATATCAGTTTTACAACAGCAACATATTCCTTATTAGTTACTACTAACTATATACTAACATATTCTTTAATAGTTTGGATAGCGCCTGTGAAATTGTTGCAAGCAGAACGAAATCCAGCAACTTAGCTAATATTTCTGGTGTTTTTTTTTAATGGTATGGGGTCGCAAACGAGCAGTCGAAGACATTTTCATGACTAGTACGCCTATATACATCGGCATTGAGGCTATACAGATGTACTGCTCTCCTTTCTCCTCCGGCTTCCATAGGCCATATTTAAAAATCCGTCAAAATGCTACTCAATTTAAAAGGTTCAGTTGACTTCGATAATTTGTTTGCTCAAGCAATTAAAAGGTACGTCGATAACTTCTATAGTTTTGCTAAAATATTTTTATATTTACAGGTTATTGAAGCTAATGTAGTGGACACCGAGTAAGAAGAAGGAAAGCACGTATGATTGCAATATAAATGAAGCACAATAAAGTGTCAACAAATTGTAAAGAGCCTATACAAATTTAAAAAAATGATTTAATGACTATTACATTTCTTTGCTCGGAAGCTTTATCAAATAAAAATTATTTGAATAAAGAATGATAAACAACAATTTAAGAAAAACTTTATACTTTTAATGTGATAATACATACTAAGTGTGTAAATAACCATTGTCAACAACTGAACTAGATATTTAAGCGAACTAGGAGCAAAATGCTATATTCTATACTGTTTTCGATAGTTGAAAAAACGCATCTAACAAAAAGGTAAAATAGGGGAAAAAAATGTTTGAATGTCAGAATCGGAAATTTATTTGCTTGACTTAAAGGTCTTAGTTACCAGGTCATAAAAACCAAAAAAAAAAAAAAAGAAATTTATTTGCTGTCTCTTATATAAAATTAAATAAAAGTAATTTATGTACCGAATGACTGCCAAGATATTCATTCATCTATGGCACTCTATGGTTTCTCATATTTTTCAATTACACTTTACTTATAATTAATTAGTTTTATTAAAATATCCTTTTTATCTCACCAAAAAAAAGCGAATAAAATATCTTACGCTGGGAAAAGAAGGTTATAAATGCGCCCTTTTTCTTTACGATAAATCTGTGACGGAGGGAGATATCAAAATGTTGAAAATATCAGCCCATGCGCATTTTTTTCCTGATTCCGGCAATGTATATAACTTAATTTCGGAGTAAAATGTTAGATGCGTCTTTACAACTATCGGGGGTAGTTAATAGAAGACATAAAGTTACTTCTGTTGATTTGTCATGACGTGATACACTTTTTCTAGGCTGCTCATAATGTTTAAAGTAAGCCTAAACATAATAGGTATTGTTTATTATTTCTTTCAAACAAAGGGACACGTAAATTTGTTATTTTGTTTTTAAGCTAGGTACCTAATTGTATTTTGACGGTGAGGGCAATATCAATTAAAAAATATTTGAATCAGTCTCGTAATTTGTGTTAAACTGATATGGATATTGGTTACTGGAATTTGTATTTGTATAGTTGTTTATAAAACATTAAGTTAATATAAGATGTTTATCGTTATAATATATTATTTTAAGTATTTAAAATTAATTTAACAAATTCACCTTAAAGTTAAGTAAATATTGTATGTGTAAATTTCTATTTTAATAAAATTTTATAAATTATTTTATTTTTACTTATTTCTCTAGAAAAAAAAAGTTTATTACTGTATGCAGACTGTCATCCCACACGGTCTGAAATGAGTTTAAATTATGTCTAACTAATATAATATCTCTAACTAAGTAATAAATAATGGAACGTTGATAACCACTTTACACTAAATTTACTCTGCCTAATGTTAGACAGGTTCCTACCAATGTATTATTAAAAGGCGAAACTTTGGATCTAGTTGACTCTACAATTTTCCTAGGAATAACACTAGATTCTAAACTACAGTGGGGTCCCAATATCACCAAGCTTGCGAATAGGATTAGTTCGGCAGCATTCGCAGTTAGAAAAATTAGGCAAATCTCAGATGAATATACTGCTAAATTAGTTTATTTTAGTTACTTTCACAGTATTATGCCTTACGGCATACGGTTGTGGGGAAACGCTGCGGACATAAATACTATTTTCGTGCTGAAGAAGCGAGCTATTCGTGCAATTTATCAACTAGCCTCCAATACATCACTTAGAAATAAATTTAAGGATACCGGTATACTGACTGTTTACTCCCAATACATTTTGGATAAAGTTTTGTATG